>PVIR01007419.1:0-61044 GCA_004026965.1 Petromus typicus | reverse complement strand
GATTATTCTTAAGCTTGCATCTTATGTTCTCTTTTCATTGTTTTCTTGTTAGCTCTACTTCTCTTCCTAATTTTTTCCAAAGATTTATTTTACCTTTATCTTTAATTTACTTAGTGCATATTTGTAATATTAACTGTTTTATGTAGAAGACTTTTACAATGATGACATATCAATGTTCTTCCTCCTGTCCTGAATGCTGATGATGTCATATGCTTTACTTCTTCAGATGCTATAAAGTCCATAACATTTTTACTTTAAAAAGTAAATTGCTGGACCAGGGATTTAGCTCAAATGACGATTCAGCTCAAATGACCACGCCTATCTTGGAAGCACAAGGGCCTGAGTTCAATTGCTGGCACAGGAAAAAAAAAAAAAAAATCAATTGTGTTTTAAGAAAACTAGAAAATGACTGAAAAATTGTCTTTTTCATTCACACACATAGTCAGCCATTGTCAGTGTACTGCATTGCTCTTTTAAGAGCAATATTTCTGATGTTGTTTTTCCTTTTCTTAAAAAGGGTTATCTTATAGTGTAGGTCCTGATGAACCAAATCTGTTTTGTCTAGTCTGAATTTTTTTTATTTTGCTTTTATTTATGAAAGATATTTTTCAGGGTGTATAATTGTAGGTTAATAGTTGTTTTCATCCAGTATTTCAAAGATATCTCTCCATGGTCTTTTCATCTTCATTATTTTTCATAAAAAAAATCTTGTTAATTTTGTCTTTATTTCTGTTTGGAATGTGTGCATATTTGAACTCTATTATTCCATCATAGCTGTTGCACTGGATATATTTTGAAAGTCTGATTTCTTTTGTCCAATGCTATGTTTAAGTCAACTTCTATTGTAATATATATCTGAAGTTTAAGAAAAGGCCATGTAAGTAGTCTTTTTATTTCTTTAATTGTTGATACATATTTATGTTGTTTCCAAACTTGCATTCTTATAAGCAAATGTTCCGAAGGAAAAAAAAATGATTCTAATCTTAAAGTTCCTTGAACAATGCCAAACCCTGCTTCAACACTCACCCCAGTTCCTACCTGCAGCAGGTGAAATGAAGCATGGTACAGGAAGTTGAACATTTGAAAATAAAAGTCTAACACAATTCTTCTTTGGTTTCATGTAACTTTAGCTAAGGCTCTCTCTCCTGTTATATATTTTCTTGAAAAAGGAGATAACATCAAATTCTAACCTACAAGGAAGACAGATCTCAGAAATGAAAGAATAGGATCAAATATAATTTACTTCCCATAATATCAGGAAAACAGATCTGCTAGTACCCAACACCCTAACATGAATATGATTCTGGGAAACAGAAAAACAAAGGTTAAACAGTGAAAAGAAAGACTGAGGGGGAAAAATAAGGTATTCAAAGCACAAACAAAAATAAAATCTCCACAAAATAGAAACAAATCCCTCAAGAGCGTATCTCATTAAAGAAAACCATAATGAAAATACGTATTTTATTAAACAAAAGAATAAAAAATGGAATTTAGACATTGAGATAAAGAAATTTGAAGACAATTAGAAATATTTGAGATAATAAATTATAAAATTGACAGGGAACAGAATATGACTTGCTAAAAATAGTAAATTAACAGATACACATGCAATTATATAAGTGAAGTAAATTTAGAAAGGAAAATAATCTCTGGCTAGCATACATTTGATATAATACTTTTTATTTCTTTTTTACATTACCATATTTCTTATTCAAGGCAGATGTCTGCATTAAGAAATTTTATAAAGATTTATTTATATATAATAGTCACAAACACATGTGTGTTTTGACATATGCATATGTGTATTAAACTATGACAAAATTGAAATAATAAATATATATGTTACATTTTGGCATTTTTTCATGTCTACAATCTTGCCTTTCCACTCCTAGTTAGCCCTACCCAATTTTGTTTCTCTTTACTAAAATGTAGGCTTTTTTTTCCCTAGCTCTGAATATGAATATAAATCAGACATTGTGTTTTCATGTTCCCTTAGTTGACTTAATATTATTAATCAGAAATATATCCCTGCTTGTGTATCCAGACCTGTCTTATTTTGTTGCAGAATAACATTTTACTTTAAGAATATAGAAACTTGTGTGTGCACTTTCATTTTTTGAAAGATGTTGAGATTGTTTCCTGGCTTTGTCTGCTACAAATAAGGCCAATATTCACATATAAACCTTTACATGAATGCACGATTCCATTTTTCTTCATAAATAATTGAATGAAATGGATAGGCAATTCAACAAGTGTACACTTACCTTTTTAAGAAATGCTCAAACTGTTTTCCAAGTAGACGCACCATTTTATATTTCTATTGCATGAGAGAATTCCAGTTCTTGCCAGCATCTTACATGGGCTGTCTTTCTTACTTCAAACTGTGCTCATAGTCATGTAATGCTGTTACAGTGTAGTTATAGTTTGAACATCTTTAATGATTAATAATGCTAAGTATCTTTGATGTGTGTACTTTTATTAACATGTCTTCCATAGTAAACTGCCTGCTCAAAAATTTTCCCCACTTTAGTATGTGAGTTACATATTACAAGGCCAGGGTAATTGCATACCTGTGATCCTAGTGCTAAAGGGGCTGAGACAGGAGGATTGGAGTGAGTTCTAGGTCAGCCCTGGCTACATAGTGAGTTTGAGGCTAAGCTGAATTATATAGTAAGACTGTCTCAAAAATATCCACCCAAAATAATAATAGTTATCACCAGTATAGTAGGGATACATTCCTTTCTTATAAATGTGTTTGAGACACTTTTCCCAAATTTTTTCTTCATTCCTTTCACTTAAGGATGTCACTCATAAAGCAGAGGGCTTTATATTGAATGAAGTCCAATTTATCAACTTTTTTCATTCCATGATTTGGATGTTTTCTTAAAGACATGTCTGCCTAACTCATCACCACAGAGTTTTTACCTTTTCTTTTATAACTTTTACATCTTTCAGTTTCATATTTAGGTTTAAAATCCAATTTAAGTTAACTAAGTACTGTATATAGTCTGTGTGTATACCAGGATCCAGTTTTTTCAGAACTACTGGCTGAAGAGAGCATTGCTCTTCCATTTAATGCACGTCTTCAACAAATATTAGTCACCCTTTGTGTGGTTCCATATGTGGACTTTCCACCCACTTACTACACCAGTCCATCATTAATCAATGTCTAGTTTTCTATCATTCAGCAACATCTGAAAGATTTAGAATTATAAATGTACATAAAGTCTTGCTATCAAGTTGTTCTTTCTAAAATTGGTTTGGCTATCCTATGTCCTATCCATTTTGTATCACCTTTAGAATATGTCTTTTTTGTAAAATATTTTCCTATGACTGCATTTAAAATTAATTTGATTATGATTTACCTATCAGTATTCATAGATATTCTGTATCAAGTTGAAGAAATTGTGTCGTGTTTATAATTTTCTGATTTATTATGAAAATATAAGTAATAGTAAAATTAGAATGGTTAATTGCAAGTACTCTTGTTTTTAAATGATAAATCTCAGTGTGTCTTAGATTGAGCTTTCCATTCTTTCCTCCTCTCCTTTTTACTGTTACTTGATTTTTGTCAGTACCTTTTTAGATAACATGGAAATAAAATCAGTTATTGATGATTTTAAAAATAAAAAACAGTAGCATATGCCCTTATAAAGGCCAAAATAAATTATTTTAGGTAGCTTTTTTATTTGGAGTTATTTTCAACTATGGAAAAATTCAATTGCAAAGGCTGAACTAATGAAAGGATTTTTGTTTATTAATTTCCTCTTCCTTATAAACAGTGATCAAAATGTTATTCCAAAAGGAGGCTGATAGCTCCCGAGAGATTGCACATTGAGGAATAAAAGTTACCATTAAGTAACATTTTCTTGAATGCAAAAGTATATCTGAGAATAGAATAAGAGTTGCCATGGGTACAATATTTACAAAAAGAATATGATAGCTCTCTGGAGATTACATTCATGGAAATAAACATTGTTATTAAGCAACATTTTGTTGAATGTTTAAGAATTTTGGAGAACAGAATAAGAATTACCATGGGTACGATATTTGATATGCATCCAACAGATCTTTAAAGTGGAATCTAATGATCATAAAAGAACTTTAAATAGTATTTAGGACTTCTGGTTTCAATCCTGACATGTTAAAGAAGTTGGAAGTTGTCATCTCTGTCTTTACAAAATCAAATTGAACAAAGTGAAATATATCACTTTATCCATACACATCAAGAAAAGGAAGAGGTAAAGGAAGTGACATTCCAGATCAGGACAGTCTAGAGAGTAGAGCAAATCATCTTAGAGATCAGTTTACATAGATCTAATTAAAACACTCAAATAGTAATTTTGATAAGTTACTGGGAGAGATGTGTATGGTAGGGTGACAGTGAGAAGTCCCACAGGTCTACAGACTTTCATAGATACCTATGATGCCATATATTTTAATCCCACAAACTCCAAAGAAAGCTTTTCTTGTTTCTCACAGGGGTAAGAAAAGATCCAGTTTGAATTAGGCTTAGGATATTCTACATGACATGACATACATAAGCCTACTTTTCAAGGTAACAGAGTCCTATCAAATATGAAAACTGTCACCTCCATGACCAGCATCCTCCAACTCTTCAGTTCATCTCATGAAGCGGACAGAGCTAAATTTCTAAAAATCCATGAGAATCAGAAAGGCAGGACACAACCCTACTTAAAAATTAGACATAATCATATTGTGATAGGCTGTTTCCTCTTTGCCATATCATATGATCCTGACCATCGATCCCCAATAAGTAATGATGAACTACAGCTAAAAAGATGTACAAGAGACAGAATCTCAAGGAGCAAATTACAGACACTGCAAGGTCAAGAGTCAGAAAGCAGGCCAGGGATTTAGCTCAGTGGTTCTGGCACCTGTCTTGCAAGCACAGGACCCAGGCTGATCCCTGGTTAACCACATACAATACTGGGTGTGGAGACTCACACCCAACAGCAATCAGTACCACATACCACAGTGCTGGGCATGGTGGCTCACGCCAGTAATCCCAGCACTTGGGAGGCAAAGGCACGAGGATTGCTGTGATGTGAGTTGGAGGCTGAGCTCAGGGCCAGCCTGAACCACAAAAGCGAGACCTTGTCTCAAAAAAAACAAAAGAGTCAGAAAGGAGCTGAAGCTGTTGCTGAGTAATAGAACATTTGCCTTGGACCAGGGATTTAGCTCAATGGAACAGCATTTGCCTTGCAAGCACAAGGTCCTGAGTTTGATTCCTGATACCACAAAAAAAAAAAAGAAGAAGAAGAAGAAAGAAAGAAAAAGAAAAAATGATGTCTGGTATTGAGTTTGACCCTTAGGATTCAAATAACAATAACAATATAACAATAGCTTGAAAAATAAGTACTGTAAGTATAAATGATTCAAACTTAAATGGATATACCTTGAGGATATCTTCACAAGTGAAATAAATAGGTCACAGATAAGTAAATGTTGCATCTTTTCTCTGGTATGAGAAAATAAAGCTGGAAATGAGTCCGAGAATTGTATGTTATGTATTGTGAAATAGAAAATACTCAAAGTGAAATAGTGTGAAGGGGAAAAAATAATGATATTGTAACAAAAAAGAAAGGGAACGAAGTTTATGGTTATAAGTGGGTGATAGGGTGGTTAAGGCTATAGGAAAAAATGAGAATTAAGTTGTGTCATACAGTGGTACAAATTCTCATTGTTAAGTGCAATTATGATGTGTATATGTAATGTACCAATAAAGATTTCAATTTAAAAAATAGAAAAAGAAATACTCTAGAGGAATTTGAAACCTCAGCCATCTTTACCTAGAGAAAAAATTAAACACATCTAGACTCTTGACTATGATAACATAGAAACTCATGCCAGAGACCTAGTGACAGTTGATTTGAATAATGCTATTCAGAGAAGATTGTCTAAGAAACGCTAATCTCACTTAGATGTCAAAAATTACCAGATAGAACGAGAATTTCACAATCACAATGTTGGTAAGATATTTTGTTGGTATCATTAGTCATTTGAGAGATGTAGATGAAAACAACACTGAGATTTCATCTCACTCCACATAGAATGACCGCCATTTCAGATTCAGCCAACAGCAAATGTTGGTGAAGCTGCAGAGAAGAAGGAATGCTTCTCCACTGTTGGTGGGACTGTAGACTCATACAACCCCTGTGGAGATCAATTTGGAGATTCCCCAAAAAGCTAGGGTTGGAGGTCTCATTTGACCCGGCCATCACCCTGCTAGGTATATACACAAAAGAATTAAAAGACTCATATCACAGTGACATATGTGCACCCATGTTTATAGCAGCCCAATTTGTGATTGCTACATCTTGGAAACAACCCAAGTGCCCATCAACTGGAGACTGGATAAAAGAGATGTGGTTCTTCTACAGGACTGAGTATTACTCTGTCATAAAAAACATGATAAGTTTGAATTATTTCCACTTAAATAGACAAACCTTGAGGATATCCTCATAAGTGAAATAAATCAGTCACAGATAGGTACATATCACATCTTTTCTCTGGTATGAGAAAATAAAGATGTAAATGAGTCCTAGAATTGTATGTTATATATTGTGAAATAGAAAATGCTCAAATTAAAATAGGGTGAAGGGGGAAAAATAATGAGATTATAACAAAAAAGAAAGAAAACAAATTTTATGTATATGGGGGGTAAGGTGGGTAGGGCTATGGGAAAAAATGAGAATTAAGTTGTGTACAAATCCCCATTATGGAGTGCAATCATGATGCGTGTATGTAATATACCAATAAAGTTTTTTAAAAAAAAGATATTTTGTTGGTAAGATATCACAGGTAAGATATTTTTTTCCCAGAGACATAGGTATTAAGATACCATCATTAGCAAAGATATGTCAATACTCTAGAGATTCACTAAATAATTTACAAAAAAATGAGAAATATTAATTTAATGACAGGACTCCTGTACACAGTGTGAGCTATGCTCCGACCCTGAACTGAGGACCAGGCATCCAGACCTAGCAGGAGCTGGAAAGCGCTGCCAGTTTTCAGCACCTTTGCACAACCTCTTCCACAACAGAAAGAAAAAAAAAACCCACAGCATAATATCCCTAAAAAATGTAGTTGAAAATTTTCAGCCAACTTCTATCAAATTCAGTTCCACAAACCCCAGAAACTCCTTTCAGAACTGCAACTTTCCCTCTTGATGTGCAAACTATGTCAAGAATTTTAGTGAAATGGATAGATAGATGAATAAACAGAACAGATAGACAGACAGCAGACAAGACAGATCTATTTGACATAATACATAAATCATTGTTACAACTGGAGTTCAGGTGATATACACCTGAGAGTATTTAGGTTCAGGAGATTGAATAATAAACCATAAGAACTAGAACATCTTCCCTGTACTGTGTAGGTTACTCTGAAAAAGTGGTAAATAAACACTGACTCTGCTCCAGATGAAACCTCCTCTTTGTTAGAAACATAAAAACACTCATATCATAGGGAATAACATTGATTAGAATGAAGAGCTCCTATGTGGAAAATACGAACCACTTAGGATATGAAAGCACTCATGAGATTGTGTCTCAATAAACATTTTGGCAATGTAAGCTGTAAGACTTTCTTAATAATCCATTAAATTGATTAATGTGCCATGATTTGGCAAGCCAGTGTCTCACTCAGGGTACGTGTCTTGGTTTCTTCATGACAGGGTTTCTCAACTTCAGCACGACTGACATTTAGGACTAGATAAGCTTTGGTTATAGGAGAATGTCCTGTGCATTGTAGAAAGTTTAGCAGCATCCTTGACCTTTAATCACAAAATGCCAACAGCATACCTCCCACTCTTTCTATGACCATATTGTCTCCAGCAATTGCCCAATGTCTCATTGGAGGGAAAATCACTGCTGGTTGGGAAAGAGCTGCTCCAGTAAAAATGCATTTTCATTGTTTTCTTGGATACAAAGGAAATAAGCATTTATTGAAAAAAAAAGGCAACTATAGTGCATAATGTAATGTGACAGGACAAACAAGTTGCAAAACTCTTTAGAAATTCAGAAATAGAATATTATAGTTGGAGAGATCAGAATAAACTCGGTGGAAGATGCAGCCTTTATAGTTCTCCATAAAGGAAAGGCAGAGTTCTGATTTCCCAAGCAACACACACACAAAAGGAGGCATATCTGTCACAGAAATGTCTGTAATGTGGAAGAAGCACAATATGTTCTGAGAGTGCTCTGGAAATCTAGATTAATGTCTTCTAGGTGAGGAAGAAAAAGGAAAGCAAAGAATCATAAGCAAATGAGAACCTGGTCTTATTAGGTACCTCACTTATAGGCTTCACTCATGCTTTCACAATGTCTCCAGGTCAACAACTATAAGACCAAGACATGTTGTCATCCAGCTACTAAACGACCAAAATGGTTATATAGCTACTAAATATCTAGGCTAAAATCAAATCTGAGGGTTTATTCCATTGCATTTAGATTATGCTATGCTACTTTTTAAATGCCATTTATACTATTAGTTACATTAAATTCAAATAAATTTAAAAGTCTTCTTACTTTTGCTCTGCTTTTCTCAGCTAAATTAACAAATGTTCTCAGAGCACTCTAAATATCCAATTGATTGTCCCCGGCATGACCTAATGCATTTAGAGATGAACCTCTTCCTTCTTTTCCTCAGCCTATTCCAACAACATGGTAAGGTCCTGGGCAGCCAAAACAATATCTTCATTGACTCTTTGGCTTCTGTATTTGAAAGTGCTCCCAAAGTATTCATTGACTACATAAAACTGAATCAGAGTGTGAATACTGAGGCTAGCCTTTCTACCTTCTTCCAAATTGCTGTCCATCTGCCTCTCAGAAGATTATAAAATTAAGGAATTGCCTTGTATTTCCTGGCACCATGTATGATACTGGTGGATCTTAGCTTGTTAGAGGCCTACAAATACAAAGAAAAATACTGCATGTGGGAGTAAGACTGTTAAGTTTGGTTCAAATGTTGGGCTTAAAACTGGATTGATTTTTGCATTAATAGTGTAATTTCCAGGTATTTGTTTTAATAACAAACTTGAAATGACTGCTATTCAGCAGTAAGTTTATAGCTAATTAGAGGAGTGTCTCATTAATGCATACTAATGAGTGGAGAGCTATTACTGATCAGAGTGTGAAAGTTTCAAGGATAGCATCATAAAATGCAGTTTGCTTAGTTCTGTAAATATATGTTGTTTACTTTATTTACAACAGCCCATAGATTACTCAAGTGCATAATAAGCTGCTATATTAGGTGAAATAAAAATCACACTAACCAAAGTACTCTATCTGCTATTAAACTTTTATTAAAGACTGAGATGAAACAATTCTCCTTGGGGTAGGAATTAGTGTGTGCTGATGATGGCCTAAGTGAATGAGCATGAGACATGAGGAGAGACAGCCTTGGTTTAAGAAAGGTGCGGGTGATCTCCGCCCACTGTGCCGTCCCCAGAGGTACTTCCGGTCACTTCATATAAATGGATAACAGGACAGATAAATGTCCTGCAGAGGGCGGCACAGTGTGCAAAGATACAAAAGATACATTTTTATGGAACGGGTGTCTGAATATAGTTTTTATTGTTGGGACAGAAAGAAAGCAGCCTCTGAGCCAGAGAGTCAAGTGTAACATTCCACAGTGAGGCGTGGGATGAAAGGCAGACATGGCACGCCTGGCCTCTGCAGGGCTGGCGGTGGGGTAGACAGTCCAAGCAAGTCCTGGTGGTGAGCACATCACGCGAATCCCAGGATAACTAGCTGTGTAAGGAAGAGTTGAAAACTAGAGGGTGAAAAGAAAAATAAATACTCCAGGTCTAAGCCCATGGGATGAACTGACGCGCACACACACAAATGGTGAAATTCCAGTGGAGAACTCACTTCCTCGGAATGATTGATTTTCTTTTTTACTGGGAGTGGGCGGATGAAATCAGGTATCTTACTTTTGAGAAAATATGAAAATGTTTCCAAATTTCTACACAAAACCCAATGAAAAACTGAAAGTGGACACATAATTTGAATATTGGCTTTTGACATATAATATACATATGTGAGTGTTTCTTACATATGTCAAAAAACAAAAACAGCTGTATTGTTGAATATCTATGCTGTTGAACAATATATCCTCAGCTCTTCCCAAGGAACAGTGGCTGAGATGATGTGGCCAAGTTACGTACTGAATCACTGACCGTGAAGCTGAGGCGTCCTGAGATAGAGATTTAATTTTTGATGCCACAGAAGCAGAGCATGGTGATTGCCTTAGTTAGAACAGGTAGGAGGCAGGAGAAGGTGGAGACGATAGTTAATACTTAAAGGAATGTGGGTGGATACGAGAAATAACTTATCATGTTCTATACGCTTTGTATGCATTATATATTTATAAGTATATTTGAAATATTCTTAATTTAAGACCTCTGGTAGAGATGATTTTGAGTGTTACCAAGACAAAGAAATGATAACTGTTTGGGGTAAAGGATAGGCTAATTGTCCTGATCTAATCAATATATATTTTGTATATGTACTTTAGCAAGTTACCAAGATCCTGTGACCTTCAAATCCCTCATTATAGATGTAGTAAAATAATATTATATAGATGCTATAAGGATTTAACAAGATAGTAGATACCAAGAAGACAGTCTTCTACATACATGAGTTAGTAAATCATATTCAATAACAGTATATTAATAAAGTATTAACTAAAATTTATCTTCTAAGTATGCTACCAAGGAGAACAAAAATTTTCCTTATTATTATATGAACACTCAATTGGAATTAGACTATTTTGAGCAAACATTTAATTCTGTTTTTCTATATAATTTTTTAATACTAATTTGCTAAGACAGAGAAAATAATTAACATGTTTTCTACTTAGATTCATTTTTGCTTGGCCAGCTGTCAAAAGCTCTGAAAGATCTTGCATGTTTTCACAATGACTTCAGAACAGTCTAGTTAAATTTAAATTCTCCCTTTCCTTATTCCCAAAGCCTGCTGATACCAAGTATTCATATATGTATTCCATAAATAATCATTGACTACTGTTTTGGCTACAAATATAATCCATGGCTTTGTGAAGCTTGTTGACTAATGCAGAGACATAATAAAACAAATGGGCAGTTGAACACATAATCGCACATATTAGGGATTACAGTGGACCCTTCATTTACAAACTCAATTCATTTAGTCTCAGTGTCCTCCACAGAGCCTTCAAAGTCTCTCTCCTGTACTCAGGCAGATCTCAGTGTCCTCAGAGAGACAGGATTTCTCCTTTAACCTCATACAGAAAGGTATGTTGTAACGTTCCTCCCAGAAGTCTTTAAGAGTTAAATCTGTATCTGAGATAATCTAGAAACACAAGCAGCCAGCATTCGGGTCATAATTTAAGACCTTGTTCACAAGTTAAAAACTAAAATTCTGGCTGTAACCCACGTTGTTTGTGTGTCAGGCCAGTGGTAACTCGAGGGTCCACTGTACTTTGAAATAAATAAAGTGTAAGAAATATGCTGATTAAAGAGATTAATCTGAGACTGAGAAATCTTCAGAGTGGTTAAAAAGGACATACAGTTAAAATAATAATTAAATAACTCAGAATTTCTAGACCAAAGCGATCATTACTGATTTTATTCTTATTTCAATGGCAACAATTGAGAATATTTCAACTGGAAAAGGATTTTAAGTGGGAACTTTCCTAAACTTTAGTCTGGCTGCCAAGTGGAGAGTGGATGGGAAAGGAGAAGAAAAATGTGCTTGTAATCCAGCAAAACCACTGTAGTAATCCCAAGAGTGGTTTCCAGTAGGACAGGGGCAGTGAAGGGGAGGTATATAGACGTAGACAGATGTATTTTGCAGCCAAATATAGCAGGAATTGCTCAAATAAGGCATGTGTTGCGTAGATAAAGACAACAATCAATACTGACAGCCAAGAACTTTCTCAGTCTGAGTGTTTTGTTCCCAAATCTCTCCCGAGTCTCCACATTGCCCATGACAACTTTCTTATTCATTTTTCCAATAATCATACTTATGTTAGCAGTTTGGGGCCTGCCTTCTTCCCTTAGCAATCTGCTCATACATTCAATCTAGTTAACTACACTAAAAACACGTAATGATTTCCAAGACAATCTTTCTGTGTTCGAAGGAAGGTTCTAAGAGTTAAATGGGAGACTCTTCATCTTTAATATACTTATCTTTGTAACTTTCATGGATTGAACTTATTCTTTCTTTTTCTTTCCCTTTGCTTGTTTCTGCTTCTTCTGGTTTTAATTAAGCCTTTTATGTGATTTCATTTTATCTTCTGTGTTAACATAACAGTTACACATCTTAAATTTCTTACTGTTTCCCCTAGAGTTTGTAATAGACAATTACAGCTAGTCTAAACTCAGTGTCAGCTAGTACTACATCACTTCACAATAGGATCCTCTACCAGGATCAAATTGGAGAGGGCACATGGAGGACTCAGGACTCAGAAAATGTGTTTATCATCAACTGTTACTATCACAACAGATGATGTAATGGATTTTTCATATCTGTCAGTTCTTCTAGATTTTGAATTCTCTATCTGCACAATCTTCGTTCTGCAGAAATTATATATGTTTGTGGAACAAATATTGCATGAAGGCATGTGTGTTAGTATTTTCTCTTTCTTTTCCTAGAAAAGCTTCCCATAATGTGACAGAAATACATTTCCTGCCATTTGGTTTACTCTTGAGGTCAGAATTCACTGCAGCATCACCAGGACTCTCTCACTTACTGAGCTCTTCACTAGCTCAGACCTTGACAGAAATAGCCTGGCATCCATCATGAAGGAATCACTCTGTTTATTCTACTGCACAAAAGAAATCAAAACTGTAGAAGTATATTTTCCAGCCAACACATTTTTCAGAAGTCTACATTCTCATTTGATTGAACTTCTAGATTTATACTCAATTAGAATTCATAATTTACTCAAAGAAACAGATTTTTAAAATATTGGACAGCCTTCGAACTAAAATGGATACAGAGTAGCTGGGAAGTGTGGTGATGATCCAGACTCACACGATGTATCTAGACAATGATTAATACATCAGATCAATACATTAAAATCATTAAATTCTATGCAAGAATATACTTTAATTTCATATAATATAATTGCTATTTGCCTAAGTACACATATATAATGATTACTTTTAAAGCCATTGTTGTATGTATTGATGTCATGCCTACTAACACCAGGGAGGACAGAACCTCCAGTGTACTTATTCTATCTCTTATTTGTTTTTAACATGCCCACATAAATATCATCCCTCTTGAGAGAAGGCCTCAGACACACCTGAGTGTAGGCATGGACAAGTACACACTCACAAACCTACACACACACACACACACACACAAATTAGATGTGCTATTCCTGCCATGTCCCACTTGTATAATCAAGTTATTCCCCATAGAAATATTTACACTTATTTAAAGTCCATTTGTACTGGTTTCTCCTACCTGCTAGATTTAAAACTCCATGAACACTTAATCATGTTTATCTGGTTCCTCTTTGTTTTCCTAATTCCAAAGACAGTGATAATTGCTTGATTTTACACATGAATGAGTGTATTAAAACATTTTTAAAATCTTGGCAAAGCTGAATAATCGCCTTCAAATATGGATTTGAGCTAAGATAAACTTGCTTTCATGAAAGTGGATACTTGTATTTTCAGATGTTACTTAATCTCAAAGGCAAGGAACACAAATACAGCCAAGATTTATTATTTTGTCCCTATTTCCAACTCCTCTAATGTTCATTTATCTTAGGTGTTCTGTTCAGATAGTAGGAAAAGTTTGACACAGACCTTTTATTTGAATTCAGTAATTCTACAAACTGGTAGGATAAAAAGATGCTATCATTTGAAAAATTGCCATGACAAATATTAGCTAGTTCTTTTTGTAAATCGCAACCACTAAACTTAAATTTAGAAGTAATTTTTTCCAGAATACATTTATCCATAAAAATCATAAGCAGAAAAGCTGTTTTTTAAAGTGTCTTGATAAAATCCTTTAAAATAAGAACAGCTCTCAAAATACTTCCAGTAAGTGGAATTATGTTAACATACAGTATTTTTCTTCAGGGTAAATGTGAATGAGAGCAGTTTTTCAGTATACATGGATGTAAGAAGTTCTGCTGTCCAGATTCATGATTGCAGAATTTTCCAAATCTCACTAAGCTTGGGAATTCATTCTATTTCCAGTTGCCTCCCTATCTTCACATATTGGTCAAATCCTTTAATCTCATTCTTAAAATCATGCTTCTGCACTACAGATTTAATGTATATTTCACAGGGGGAAACCCTTTCGGCCACTCAACAGCCATGATGACAAGATAAAAATGGAGTTGTCAGTATTCATGTGCCCCAAGCTCTACAACCCCGCTTATTTTGAGAGGATAAATTAGTCCTGAGATCCCCGGTATTCTGACATGTTAGCCATAAGGATTTAGCCAACTTCAAAGTAATAATTCATAAATGGACTGGTTTCTCTTCTGGATCAGAGCTCTCAGTCTGCATAGTCTGTATCTTATGGATGAGATATCTTCAGGTTCTAGAAAAATGCTAAAAATAAACACATTTTTCAATAAATTTTTCTTTAATGATGGTATATTTTAACCCAAATTATGTCTGCAAACTGCTATACTAATTGTAAAATAAAAATATGTTGTAACTATTTCATCTTTTAACTAATCCACAATATCATATGTCTAGATGGTGAATAACCTTTCATCTTCCATTTTTTTCTAGGCCTTTCTTGTTGAACAGCTTACTCATAATTTGCCTGGTATAAGATATTTAGGCATGAAAAGCCTGAGAATAGATCACCAGAAAAGACAAATTCAGTTGTTTTTAAGGTACATATTGAAAATGTTTCGTAATATAATAGAAATCTTTTCACAAGAAAATAATACAAGTTTTTTAGTTTATCAGTACATTTTAGGTCCAATTTATGATCATATTCACCATTGATAGTTTGTACCTGTACATGATGTATCTTGATTCTTATTTGTCCCACTTTTATGAAAATCATAAAATGTTGTAGAAAATGAGTTAACAAAGTTTTTTGCATGAGCCAAAGAGTGAAGCCATTAAGCTACTCATGATTAGAACATTCCTTTTTTTCTAATTTTGAAAAATTATTATTGCCTTCCACAAGAAAATTTGCATCTTATTTTTGTTATCTTTTTATCCATGACAATAGGTTATACAGATCTCTCTTTATCTTCAGAAAGAAATAAATGGACTTTTTCTCTCAAAATGCCCATGAAATTAAACATTGAACTGAAAAACATAATCTTTCCAGTCTTAAAAATGATATAATATCAAGGAGAAATAAAGAGCAGATACAATCCTGTATACAGTACTGGAGAAGGAATAGATTAGGAGAGGGTTGAAGACTATACAATTTAAGAAAACTTCTTTAAGGAAGGTATCTCCAAATAATCATTTTCCTCTTCCGATCTTAACCTTTTCTCTACTTTTCATGAATAATTTAGTTAAAAGTTCTTAGGTAAAACTAAGCAAAGTAAATGATCATGCACAAGAGGAGCAGAGTAATACCCAAAATACTGAGGGCAAAGATGTCAGCTTCTAATTATATTTAATCACTACAAACAATCAGGCCACCTCAATGATATGATGTATCCAAGGCTGAGGTGGAGAAAGTTTTAAATTAAATCATACAGAATTATCTTAGTGTGTAAGAATACAAATAAGTGCTCAAATTATAAAAATTACATATGGGAAGTTTTACTTTTACTGAAGAAAACTAGCAGATACCAATTTAAGTAATCAATATTAATAATATTGTTTGTTTGCATATGATAGGATCCAATAGAATAGAATCACTATTGTGACATTATGCAAAGAAATATTAAATATAATTACATGACTACTATCAGACAGACTCACTTTCAAAATTAATGAGCAACTATCTGAAAAGCTTTAAGATTTGTGAGAGTTAAAAGTGGCAATGGTGAGCTATTGTTACAGATTAAAGATTAAGGACACTTAACAAATAAATAAAACATGATACTAAACTGAATTATATCATTTCCTCAAGGTTATTATTTTGATAAGGGGGGAAGTAAAGTAAATTTTAGAGATTAGATAGTAGTAACACATTGGTAGTAATTTCCTAGTTTCATCGTTGGTCTGTAACTATGTAAGATAATATCTTATAATGTAGGAAATATACACTGAAGCATTGGAGTAGAGGATAATATAATGTTAGCAGCTTCAATGATTGAGGAAAATATGTTTATTTTCTGTTTATGATTTCTTATTTGTCTGAGTTCTTTTTCTAGATATAAAAATTTAAATAACAATACAAAATCATTTATGGATATGAAGTTTTATAATGTGAAATTAGTCATGAATAAAGTGTCATAATTGTATAATCAACCATCTAATGTACCTCCATAGTACCTTTTTACTACATGGTTTACCTTCATATATTTTTAACTATCTCTTCAATTTTTATATGCTTTCTACAATTATATTCAAAGGTCCTTCTATGAAAGATCTTTTTTTAAAAAATGAGAAAAGTTCTAATAGACTTTAGAGTTGTAGATAAGTATCACTCCATTTAAAATGTTAGAAAGTTTTTACTGTTTAAAAGTAAAACAAGCTTACTTTTAGGTAGGAAATTTTTTTACTTTGTGTTTTGTTTTAATTTTAGCATATGAACAATTTTCAAAAAATACAAATTTCACTTAAAATTAGCAAGTTGATACAGGGTCAATTTTAATGCATTTTAAATTACCTAAGTACATGTATACATATACATATATACATATATATGTATATGTATACCTTTAAAAACCAATAATAGGATAATAAAAATAGATATATATATGAATATACATAATATATAAACATATATATGTATACATGTATATAAATGTATATGTATATATATAATTTTTAAAACCAATAATAGGATAATAAAAATA
The DNA here is from genome assembly GCA_004026965.1 of Petromus typicus. Classification (NCBI taxonomy): domain Eukaryota; kingdom Metazoa; phylum Chordata; class Mammalia; order Rodentia; family Petromuridae; genus Petromus; species Petromus typicus. The sequence goes on along the minus strand of PVIR01007419.1, from coordinate 44,061 downwards.
GAGAAATAGTGAATCTGTAAAGGCTTTCTATTGAGAATCAAGAAACACTACTTTTGCAATCAGAATAAGATAGACATCATTGCTACTTATCCATCACTGAAAATCATGCTAATGAGCTCCAATTAAATGAGAGCATAATTAAATTAATGAGTATGAACATTCATTATGATATGTCAACTTGATTGACTTAGAACCGCCTAGCAGATTAGTAAATTCTGGGTATATTTGTGGAACACTGACAATATAGGCCAGCACATTGAGGTAGGAAAGACCCACCAGCGATGTGGTTGGCACTAACCAAAAGGCTGATGGCTTGAACAGAGCAGAAAAGGCAGAGAAGGAAGTGGCTCCTTCTCTTCCAGGAGCTCAGGATTTGGATGTTGGTCACCAGTCCCTCAGGTCTCCAAGGCAGATCCTAGAGTAATGGCACTGGTGACCCTGCAGTGAGCTTCCAGGTCCGTAGCTACTGGATCATCTGCTTCTTTGGAGCACAAGCAGCCACTAGGGGATTCTTTTTTCTCTAACTCGACAGATAGCCATTGGAACTCTTCTTGTTCAGACCCTTTAAGCCAGTGACAATGAACCTATCAGGGACCAAGCCCCAAACTACAATCTCAAGCCAACATTGATCACAAAATGCTAGCACTGCATTAAACCTGAATAGGAAGCTCTTGTTTAGAAAAACCACTCTATAGTAACACTTTTTGCCTAAAAAGAAAAATACAGTAACACCTGTGCCATAAGGTTCACCACCAGTGCTACAAGGCTACACAATAAATCTCTCCTATAATCATACATGCATTATTACATTGAATCTATTTCTCTAGAGAAATTTAACACAATGAGAAATAAGGAAGAAAATCATTAACTGCAGCCAATTAAGGATGGTGATAGAAAAGAGGGAGGGAGGAAGGCAAGGAAATATCGACTTTCCCAAATTTATAATCTGTAGGGGTGGAATGCTGTAATACCATTACTTACTCAGTGCAAGGATCACAGATGATAACCTATAACCAAAGACCAGCAAGAGAAAATCATATCAGGTGTATTTAATCAAAGATTTCCACAATATGAGAGTTTTTGGAAATGACTAGGGAACAATGGATAGTCATATCAAAGTTAGACTGGACAACAAGTGACTTAATCGTGATAAACAAGAGAAAAAAGCTCAGCAAAGATTGGACATTTGACATTTTCTTGGCCTCTCTATGTACAAGTCTTTCCTCAGGTATATAAACAGAAGCTCTTCCAAAATGAGGATTGTATGACCTCAAGAAATACTTTGATTTACTTTGTCTCAATGATATACAATGATCACAATGATATACAATGAGACAAAGTAAGTCAGAGTACTTTTGGCCAGTTCTTAGACACAAAGGTAAGGCACTGGAATAGTTATTGGTAATGTAATAAGTTATAAGTAATGTACTAGTTATAGGTTTTATTGCCGGCTTTAGGAAAATAAGGTTTTATATTTATTGTTGCTGTCTTGTTTGTTTGTTTGTTTTATTTTGTTTTTCTTTCCAGTACTAGGGATTAAACTCAGGGACTTCACAATTAGCTATATCCTCAGACTTAACTTTATCTGAAATTTTTGTTTGTTTGCTTGCTTGTTCCTTTGTTTTGTATAAGTCACTAAGGAGGCCTTCTAGTGTCCTTCAATCCAAAGTGCTATGCTTTGGGGTATCACTTTCTGAACTTTCAGTGCAATACTAAGAAAATTTAAAGAAGATTTTGATTATAGATTCAAAAATATATACAAACTGTTTATTTTTATTAATTTAAAATTTATATATATATACTATTTTTTAATCATGAGCTGTTTTTAAGATTTAAAGGCATAGTAATTATTAAAATTACAAAGATGATACAGGAATAAACATTGCTGATAAACAATGCTTGTAAAATAGAGTATTCTGAAAGAGAACTGCAGTCTAAAAGAAAATTTATAAAAGGACCGGCACTACAGATTAGTATGTTATTCAAATAAATGATAATTATGACAAATGGTAGTAAAAAGAAACTGCTCCTATAAGCAAAACAAACTTCAAAAATAAAGCTTTAAAATTTTTAAAAGGTAAAAAATAAAATACGTTTAGGCATTGTGACAGGGATGGTTTTAAATAAACTCTCACAGAACAAAAATTACAAAGGAAAAAATGAACACATTTGCCTAAAATATAAATGAAAATTGGTATATGAAAAACCTTATAAATGAACATACAATCTATGAGCCAAAGTAGATTGATATACATAGAAATTAATACAAATATGAAAGCAACTAATTAAATATAGGATAAGTGGTACACAGAATAATTTCCCAAAGAGTAAACCTATAAATCCAATAAATGTTGAACAGATCACGTGGTTAACAAAGTCAGCAGTGGGAAAATACAAAATAAATAGTAAGGAGAATTGTGGCAATATGGCTGAACAGAGAGGTCCAGTTTCTTGCCAGTTCCCCCACAAAGAAGCAGCAGAACAGATAGCAGTGCAGGTTATTGGCTCTGAAGCCCAAGGGAGAGACAGCAGCCCTGTAAGAAAGGAACCAGGAATACTTACATCAAGAGAGAAAGTGCAAAAGGAAAGCAGCGATTACAACCTTATCCCCTAGCTTGACAGACTCCCCACTGAGAAAGAATGGATGTATGTCCCATAGGATCCACTATTGCAGTGTTAGCCACTCTAAACAAAAGAATTCCACACCTGTCACAGTGTTGGAGCCCAGGTAAGGAGCTACTTAGAGTCTACATGCTAGCTTGACTTCCAAGAGGAGATTACACTGCCTCCAACCTACACCCCACAGTCCAGACTGCTGGAGCAAAAACTACATATGGGAGGCAGAGAAGACTGTTGGAGCATAGTTGGCCTCAGCTGCCAGTGGACTTCACAGTGCCTTCCACATGCTACAGCTGGGTCCCCTTCTCTACTGCTACTGTCCAGCCCACCTATTCTTGATTTTCTTCAGCCCAAGCATGCACACACCACAACTCCCGCTGACAACACAGCAGCTGAGTGAGTATCCAACATCTCCATGATTCTCCCATTGCTAGAGTGGCCACTTGGAAATATTACAGTTCGCACCACATCAAACTGGACCTCTAGAGTCACCCTCCTCCATGTAGCCCCTGGAGACAGTAGGGAACTCCAACACACTCCATATCTAAAGCCATCAATTACAGGTGAGGGGGCTAGAGAGAAACCACATTATGGCATCCAAATGGACCTAAAGACAGTGTAGCATTCAAAACTGACATCTTTAAGAGACATCTTTAAGAGAAAATCATTTATTATTGAAAACAATTTTTTAGAAGAGGTGGAAACAACTGAACCACTAAGTGCACAAATGTCAACACAGGGACAAAAGAACTGTGTTTCCAAAGGAACTTGAGGTAACAATGTTTCCAAATGTCTACATCAAACTTCAGAGAAAAAGACGTTGATGAAATGTCTGACAAAGAATTCAAAATAATGATTATAAGGAAATTTGGTGAGATTCCCGAAAACAAAGGAACATAATTCAATGAAATTTAAAAGAAAATTTTCAGAGTGAACGAGAAATTCATGACAGATATAATGATCTTGAAAAGGAATCAAGTAATAATCTCATAAATGAATTCAATACATCCAATAAAAATAAAGCTTAAAGCTTAAGCAAAAGGCTTAGTCACACAAGAAAAAGAATATCTGAAGACAGATTTCTTGAAATATCACAGTCAGTTTAAAAAAAACAAGAAGAAAACAGAATGAAGAGAGTCTCTGATACTTACGGGACATCAAGATGAAGAGAAAGGCAAAGAAATAAATGATCTATTCAACGAAGTAATACTCCCAACCTTCACAAATCTTTTCGAAGATATAGACCCCCAGATATAAGACTCATGACCCCAAAACACCAGAAAAGATCCTCAAACAGAATATTGTAGTCCAACTCACCAAAAAACTATGTAAAGAGAAAGCTAAGAACCAAAAAAGTACTACATAATATCTAAGGAAACTCCCATTAGACTAATGTCAGATTTGTCAGTCAGAGCCTTAGAAAATAGATTTGGAAGGACAAATCTCAGCTTTGAATGAAAAAAGAGAAATGTCCAAGAAAATTATCAAGCAAAGCTAACCTTTAGAAATGAAAAATAAATAAACATTTTCCAAGGCCAGCAAAAATTCAGGTAATTCATCTGACAAAAATAGTAAGATATTATTTCACATGTAGTCACAATTACAGTATTTTACACACCAGGCAATATCTAGGATGCTAGTTACATGTAAGAGCTCACACAGATGATAGTTGGCTTTGCACATGAACTGAGTGGCATAGACAATATTTATTTCTCACCTTTGAATCTGGAGAAGAAAATCTAGGCTCCAGTTCTGAATAAGGGCCTTCTTCCTTACTTTCCAAAGGCTATCTTTTTACTGTGCTCTTATATAGTACAGAGAGACAGAGTGAGACAGAGAGCTCTAATGTCTATTGCTTTTTTTAATAGGAGAATTATTCTCATTGTGAACTTTACAATGTGAGATTTTAGAGTTTATAATCGAGTCCATAACATATGTATGTTTTAACATTTTTAGACCACTTTTCCTGTACCTTGTAAGGTTGATAAAACATATTCTCCATTCTAGAAGTTCAACCACAGGGAAAAATTTCAAATATATGCACAAGGATAGAGAGATAACATATGAAATATGAAAAGTAATATAAGTAACTTAAATCTCCACCAATGGCAAAAAATAGCATGTTTTTAAAAATCTAATAGTATATATACACATAGATATATATGTATATACATAAGTATGCAAATGTAAACAAATATGGATATGTGTATATATATACAGATATATAATAAGTTACAGACTTTCAAGGAAGCAGAAACTTGTTCAGTTTTTAAATAGATACAGCACTGAAGTCAATTCTGCATTTATTTCATTAGATTTTAAATTAGGCAATGTTGTCTAAAATACAGAATAGCTATCTCCTGTTGCTAAAGTGGTGAGCTACAACGCATCTTTACAGAAAAGTGAAATGGTGAATGTGCAATGTTGTATGAACATGGGACACGTTCTTTTAATCAAGTCCTAAAATCTCTTAAGAAACTTTGAGGATGAGTAACAAACACTAAATGCTTCTTTGTCATCCAATCATGTGTACGTAACTCTACTTAGAACTTACATAACAAATGTGGTTACTAGTTAGGTTTGATGGCTTTGGTGATGGATTGATTGAATATTCTTCTTCAATTCCCTCTAGGGTATGCACACAACACACACACACACACACACACACACACACACACACACACACACACACACATTTCATTATTAATGAACCAAAAAGAAATAGTCATAGTAAATTCTGAACAAGTATGCAACATCAAGAAGATCAAGAGTGATCAGCCTCAGTATTTAAAAAATGTGTTTTGTGTGCATCCAGTTTTCCTGTATCCCTACTTGCTATGCCAACTGTAGCATATCAATGAAACAAAGTGCATTTTGAAGAGGACAGAAGCCTTATCTTATGTGCAAGGTAAAGTAATTTTGTATTTGCTCTTAGAGTGGATTAAGTAGTTACAGACTGTTAAGCTACTAAAATAATCATGAAGAAAAATGGATAGAAGAAAGAATCCTAGCAACGGACTCATGTTAATTACTCTTGCAGCTGAGAGATACATTTGCATAGAGTCTTTGAAGCCTAGCAGGTATGAATTGAGCCACTGAGCTGCAGAACTGCTACATTTGATAATCCAGCCACTAGGTCCACCCCACAACCCACCCCAAAATATGTTCATTCAGCAGCCTCTCAGAGAGCTTCCTCCATAAAAAGTACTCCTTTGTCATTAACTTTCTCCTGGATTTAATAAGCATGTGTTTGAAACTCTTAAAGAAATTCACAAAACATCAAAAACACGATTATTACCTGTACATATGAAAGCAGAAACATTGTGAACAATATAAGTTTTATGTTTAACTGACAAAATCTGAACACATAAATACGTGTCTCAGGAGACTTGCAGATAGCAGTGAGTTAATGACAATGGCATAGTTTTACAAAAGGCTTCACCTATATTAACTTATTTAATATTTACAAGAGTCATATGAAGTAGAAAATGTATCTTTTCTCATTCTGGACAGAGGGAAACTGAAAGAGGCACAAAATACACAATAAGCTGAGCACAGTCACTCACTTACACACAGGATTTGAATCCAGACATCTTGACTGTCAACATATTCCCCTAATCACTTAATGCCTTCCTTCTAAAAAGAGTTCTTCACACTGTCTCAAATGGGAAATCATATTTCTTTTATTCAATTGTGTTAACTTTAAAAAATATTGTAGGGCTTCACAGTACTTAGCATTATTTGTCATCAAAATAATTTGTTTCTTTCTAGTCTTTGAGTATTAAGACAAAGTAGTGCTAGAATAATTTGGATAACACGTGAGAAAAAAATAAGACAATAAAGGAGCGGAACTCTATTAAATAAAGTTAATAATGTTTTAGAAAATGTAGAAAAGTAGAATTTTAAAATATTTAAATAATTTTCAAGTAATGAAAATTTAATCATAAAAATAACAAAAATTCTTTATCTTAAAACTTGTATATCTACAAAGTTTCATCAACATTTTATCATAAAGGCACTCCCCTTTGAGTATAAATCTATTAATTGGGATTCTAGGTATCATTTTAGTGCATAACAAAATCTGATGCCCCTAAAATCTTATTTTTATCTAAATATAAAAATATCTGAAGTTTTACAAAAATTTTCTAAGGTTTACAATGGCTTCAACTCTATTCAATTCAATCTGCTTTTATTTACCTTTTGCAAAGTAAAGCTAAATTGTTTCATGAAAGCAAAAAATATATCCATATTTATATTTTTGCAATTTAATTAAGTTTATATTGAAATATAAGAAGAAGTGAATCTTTGGAAGAAGTGAAATGGATCAATACCTGCTAGGTGTATATACACAGAGTATATCACTAGACATAAGCACCCAGAATAATACAGTCACTGGTCAATTTTTTGTGTAACAGAAGGAATGGACAACCTTGGAGAATCAGGGAAAGTTGGTAAAAGTAGGTCAGTTAGGAGAATTGACTCTCCATATACAAAAGCCTTGAGAAAAGTATAACTACTTGTTCATTGGATATTTTGTATTCAGAATGTTGTAGCTACATAATGCTCAAATACCAGTGTCATGCTCTGAGTGTATTTCTCATGTGCTCCTATGTTCATGTCACAAACACTTAACTCAAATGATCTTAATAAATATTTCTTAAAACCAAACAACAAAAAAAAAAACCCTAATGAGTAGGACTAGAGCTTGCTACAGTTACTACAATTCAGGCAATATTTGGTAAGAAATCTCCAATACTATCCCAACAGGCTGGCTACACATTATATCAAAATTTTCATAATTAGGAATAATTGTTATAACTTTAAAAAATTAAACAGTGATTAAGTACACTTTCTTTTGTGATTTCATGACATTAATTTCTATAATTTGCCTAATATTAGTATTTCATAAAATGTCATAATCACAAATATAATTATGCTGGCATATTTCAGCATATTTTGGGGGGCAAAATTCAACTGACTTAGTAAACATGGTAGTTACTTGATCAAAATATACAGATGTTGAGAATTATCAATAAATATTAGATAGCAACCTATTAGCCAAAATATGCTATGTCCTCTTGTGATCACACTAAGAATAATCCTTCCACATACAGGAAATTTAAGCTCCAAGAATTTTGCTTCATATTCATGCTATTTTAGCCATCTCAAGTTCCAAGAATTCAAGAAAAAAATTTACTCTCCCAATCTTGGGTTTAATATCCACCTGTAAAACAATTGTTATAGCCATTTAAAAGGGAGTTCTAGTTTTTGATCTATAGCAAAATATTTACACATATTAACAACAAATGAACAAATGTGTAAGAGAGATCCTGCTAAGAGCTAAATCCTCCATGGAAGAAACTAAAACTCTTCAAAAATGACATTTAAATATACATAAACATATGCAAAGATTTGAGAAGCATCTAAAAAGTCAAAATAATGAGCCCTGCAAGCCATGTTACCCTACGAAAAGAAAATATCATAGGACTGAATACTCACCACAGGACAGATTTGCTCCTTGAAAGCTCAGTATGAGGTTGTACTTCAAGCCAGATAATTACAGCCTCACTAGGCTAACAAATACTATTTTAAAATTGATAAAATTCTATAATAAAAAACACAGACACACACACATCACTCAGCATGGCCAGAGATCTCCATTGCTCTCTTGGAAGTTCTTTTCATGTCTTTCAGGATAGAGAATCTTGTTTTGATGCTACAAGTTTAAGCATTCTGATTTGGAATCCGAGAAGATGAATCTTGCATAGTCCAACTGAATGAACAGTGACAAAATCCAAGGAGAATCTGAGTGACATAATGTACAACATTTCCATATAGATAATTATTAATAGTCAAAAGTGAAAAATAGAAAACTTCCTATGTGAATCCAAAGGAGAAGTAGTGCTCAACAGAGAAAAAGCAGGGTAAAGTACAACAAATAATTTTATAAAAATCTTAAATAACCTTAGACTGATAATATTCAATAAAAGGCAGAACATAGGAAACAAGACATAAATGATGAGATGATAAAAATATGAACTGAGATTAAAAATGAGATTTCTGAATAACCAATTCACAGAGGAAACAGACATGATAAGGAATATTGAAAAAGAAAAAGAATGCGGGCCAGGGATATAGCTCAGTGGCTCCGGTGCCTGTCTTGCAAGCACAAGGACCTGGGTTCAATCCCCAGTAACCATATAACAACACTGGATGTGGAAACTCACCCCAGCAGCAATCAGCAACCACAGACCACAGTGCAGGGCATGGTGGCTCACGCCTGTACTCCCAGCACTCGGGAGGCAGAGGCAGGAGGATTGCTATGAGGCTGACCTCAGGGCCAGCCTGAACTACAGGGTGAGACCCTGTCTCAAAAAACCTAAAAAAAAAAAAAGAAAGAAAGAAAAAGAATGCTCTGAATAGTTAATAAGTTTGATTTTAGTAGATCTATTTTTCATTAAGTCCTGTGTTCTAAGAGATCATTTTCTCTTAAAGAAGCCTTTGGAATATTTATAAAAATTACTCTCACATTAAGATACAAAGAAACTCACAAGGCAAATAAACACACAGAAAGAAGACAGTGTGCCAGCAATAATCTTTGTCTAAAATCTAAGTAACAAATAATAATAAAAACAATAGCAAGAACAAAATAAAAAATCTAATAGGAAAGATTCTGTAGGAACAGGGGAAAAGGAACATAACTAGAATTTTTTTAGTTAAGTCTTAGTCTCCTGTGAGACTGATAGCACATGGTGAAATAATTAATAATTAGGCAGAAATGAGACAGAAGAAGGTGAGGTTGGGCCTGATCCATGCTACTCTGGACAGCAAAGATGGCAGAGCTGTGCTTGCCATACCTTTTTTTCAGTATCTACAGACCTAACAATGTTACTGGTCTCTCAGAGGACAGTACTTTTAGTATATCAGAAGTAACAAATGTTACAGGTCACTAAGAGGGCAGCATGTTTGTTACATCAGAACAATAAGGAATTATGTAGGTGAATGTCTCAGTGTAGTTCTGCCTGGAGCATCACAGCACCTGGGACCAAGGGGGTCTTTGTTTTCCCCAGAGGTGAAGATAAAGTCAAGTCCTCAGGTCTGCACATGTCATAGCTGGTCTTAGGCAAAAAAGCTCAGCCCAGTCGTAGTCCCACTTGTCCAATTAATTTTCCCAAATAAGGTTGCTCCTGACAAGATTCCTTAAAATTTGCTTTAATATCCTAGAGTGAAAGGAAACTGAAAACATAGCATTTATACTAAATTATGATGAAACCTTAGTTTTATAACTCAGAATGCTTTCATTACTAAATGAAATGAAAGAAATTCTTTAATTATCTAAAATAAATTAAATAAATTCAAGAAAGATGAGATTGAAAAGGATTGAGAAATGAATAATATATTAAAATATCATTTTGTATTTGTAAGTCTGAGAATACAATTAAAAAGATAAGCTTAGGAAGTTTAATTAGGAAAAACAAAGGAAAATATACATACTCACTGTTAAAGGTGAAATGCTACAACCATAAAATGATAAGCTAATATAATTAAACTATTTCCTCACTTAATACTATAATTCTGAAAACAATGTTAAGGCAAGTAAGATGATCTTTGTTTCAAAAAAGTGGTATACAAAAAAGTTAGTTTGTGCTAAAGAACTGAACTAAAACTTATTTCAAAAAAACCTAGCCAAATTAGAATTTTCAATTCCATATAAAACACTTAAAAATCAACATTCCATCCTAAAGACAAGTAAAAAAACTATGCAGGATGAAAAAAAAATCTATCACTTTTCAGTAACCATAAAACAAAGGATAACACGGGACAAATCACGGGCTTCAAGACTGGAGTGACAACCAAGTACACGAAGAGATACAGCAGAGGCTACTGAACAGAAATCTCCTCATAGGGAAACCAGATTACAGTTTCTGAGGAATTATTGAGAACAGAATGGACACTTCTGGGGTGAAAAACCACCTACTAATAAATAGGCCAGCACCCATGTTTTGTGTTTCTTTCAAGAGCATAATCAAGTTCTCATAATAAATATACTTCTAGCACAGGAAAGATAAAAGGCACCATTTTAAAATACAGCAGGGAACTCAGTGCTTTTACAAAACAGTCTATTCTCATGAGAAACTATTGAATCACATACATAATATTCTGGACTCAATAGAACCCATCTGACCTGGAGGAAGGGAAACACTGTCTTCTAGCCAGCTCTAGTCTTGGACCTAGAAGCTTCTTTTCTAGTGGGGAAAGGAACATGCTCAACTCTAAAACACTCTAGTCTCCCACCTAAAGGAGTGGGGTTGAAAAATGATTGTGGGGCCGGGGATTTAGCTCAGTGGTTCTGGTGCCTGTCTTGCAAGTGCAAGGGCCCAGGTTCAATCCCGGGTAACCATACACAATCCTGGACGTGGAGACTTATGCCCAGCAGCAATCAGTACCACATACCACAGTGCAGGGCCTGGTGGCTCACGCCTGTAATCTCAGAACTCAGGAGGCAGAGGCAGGAAGATTTCTGTGATTGTGAGTGAGGTTGAGCTCAGGGCCAGCCTGAACTACAAAACGAGACCCTGTCTCACACACACACAAAAAAGAAATGCTTGTGAAATTCACATAGTTCAGAAACAAAACCTAAGCTCACTAAGATAGTTCTAATCATGGAACTGATAGTGTTCCCCTCCCCCTCTCAGCTTACTAATGACCGACCCATTTACAACATTTGTCTATCATTAAATCATTACAAAGCATTTTAAATGGGAAAAAAATTTGCAATATAAAGAAGCAGAAAAAAATACTTTAAATATATGTGGCTGTAATGTTAGAAGTATCATTCATGATTTAAAACATTTTTAACATGCTAAAGCTCTAACAAGTAGACAACATAAAAGAACATGGTATAAGCAAAGAGATGAGATTGTTACTGAATTTTTGTGAAATAGAAATTCTAGAGATAAAAATACTATGACAGAAATAAAGAATACCTTTGATTGGACACAGCTGAGAAAAGCACTTGTAAGCTTGAAGACATCTCAGTAGAAACTTCAAAGCTAGGAAAGCAAAGAAAAAACGACTCCAAAAAAAAAAAAAAAAAAAAAAAAAAAAAAAAAAAAAAAAAAAAAAAAAAAAAAAAAAAAAAAAAAAAAAAAAAAAAAAAAAAAAAAAAAAAAAAAAAAAAAAAAAAAAAAAAAAAAAAAAAAAAAAAAAAAAAAAAACAAATATACAAGAACCACAAGACAACCATAAAAGAGAATATGTATAATTAAAATACAAGATGAGGGATACACAGAAAGGAAGAGATGCAATATTTGAAATGATAATGACAGAAAATCTCCCAAATTGATATCAGATACCAATGCACAGACCAGAAAGCTCAGAGAACATTAAGGACAAATACAAACACAACAAAACGAAACAAAATAGAAACTGAGGTATAAATGGGATGAAAACTGTGTAACAGGTATTGTGAAATAGGAAGAAAGTGTTCAAAGGTAGATGGTAACTGGATGGAAGCAAGGAAAGCAAAGAAGGAAAAGAGAAAGAAATTAATGTTAAAAAGGAAAAACCAGAAATAAAACTTATATATATGGGGAGCTGGTGGGTTGAAGGAAGGGCAGGACAATGAGAAAAAATAATCAAGAGATATTATGTCCAGATACAAATTGTCCCTGAGGAATGTGATCATAATGTATTTTTAAATGCAGCAATAAAGTCAGTTTACTAAAAAAGAAAGAAAATCTCATTATATCAAACCATATCATTTTCCACCACAGAAAATGTGAAACAGAGATTGCAATTACATCTGAATTCTTCTCAGAAATCATAGTAGGTAGAGGAAAGATGAGTATAAGATTTAAAATGAAAAGGAAAAAAAAAACCGCGGAATTCTCACAATGTGAAAATAATCTCCAAAAATTAAGGCAAAAAAAACTTTATTGAATAAAACTTGAAATATTAAAATGAAATCTTAAACATAAATTAGAGGGACAGGGATTTAACTTTGTGGCTTCACCCTTGCCTTGCAGGCACAAGGTCTTGAGTTAGATCCCAGGTACCAAAATATATTTAAAAAAGAGAAGAAAAGCAATATAGGTCAGAAACTTACATATATATACATATATATATATATATATATATATATATATATATGTGTGTGTGTGTGTGTGTAATATTTTAACATATTTATATATAATATTTATATATTTATATTTATATAAATATTTATAGATACTTTATATATTATATAACATATCGTGTATATTATATAACATATCTGTTATACATATAACATATCTCCCAAATTGATATCAAATTTATATCTCCCAAATTTATATATATATATATGGAAGTACATGGAAAAGGAAAAAGTGAGAAAAAATTTAAAAATTAAAATATTAGTATTTTTATCTATTGATCCAACAGATAATATTTGTCCAAAATAGTAACAACAAAAATATATCTGATTATGAATACTAGTTAATATATTGTAGGTACCTACACACTTTTATATATTATAAATAAATAAAATGTTTCACAGCAATATAAGCAATCCTAGGGCAAGCACAAGTAATGACTGGCACGCTTAAAAAGATTATATCAAAGACATAGTTCATGAAAAAAGTCCTTGATAAGATGGATTTATTTTAAAATACAAACCTTTTTTTTCCCAAAGACAAATTAAAGTGAATAAGAAGACAATCCAGAGACTGGAATATGCAGTGAGCTCTTAAAATTAACAAGAAAACCAGCATACCATTTTTTAAAATGGGCCAAATATCTTAATAGAACCTTCACCTACAAAACACAAGACATACAGATAACAAGTTCCACACTATATGTCATCAGAAAAATGAAAATTAAATCAACAATGAAATAGTGTTCCACACATGTAAGAGGGACTACAATCTAGAACACTGACTATACCAAATTTTGGCAAAGAGATGGAGCAACAGAAAATTTCATTCATTGTTGTTCATACAAAGTGGTATTTCAGAAGGTCTTTTAGTGTATAACCGCACTAAAATGAAACATACTCTTATTATAGCACTTAGCTATCAAAATGTTTAGTATTTACTTGAAAGAGTTGCGAACTTATATCCTCATGAGAAAGCAATATGTATATATTTGAAACAATTATATTAATTATTCCTCAGGCTTGGATCAACCAAGATGTCAATAAATGGATAAACAGATTATGATCTATAATGAAATAAATGAGCTATCAAGCTGTGGAATGACACAGAAGAGTTTTACATACATATTAGTAAATGTAGAAAGACAATCTGAATAATCCAACCATGGTAATAACTTAATTCACAAATACTTCTGTTCATTGTATATAAAGAGATATGAATATTATTATGCTTGAATGGTTTATAAGATACAAGTTAAAATAATTTTAACAAGTAGGAAAATATCCCACTTCCTGTGTTTTCACTGATGATTACTGATATACTGGAATCTGTCTTATACATATGGAGATATAAAAATGTCACAAGCAATTGGAGAAATTTTTGAAACAAAATGCATAAAAATGTAACTTCTTAGACAGAGGGATTATGAAAAAAATATATGTGAGTGTGTATATCTAGTTAACGCCAAACTTATATGGACTTTTAATTTACTAAACATAAGTGCAAGGTCAATCTGGAAAGAAAGGAATTTAAAAAATTTTTCATTAAAAAGTTTATTTCTCTTTCTTTAAGACATTGCTTAAAGCTTATCTAACTTTTAGATCTACAAATGAAAAATAACAAACCAATGGAAAGCTTAGGAATTTTATCAAAGACCATAAATGGAAGTATTTATATGCAGAAAAATGTAGAGATATTAATACACACAGAAAATCTTTCCATGTGTCAAAAAAACAAAATATAATATTTAAGTATAAAGACAGTAGAAAACATGGAAAATATATGTAGAAGTATTAAAAAGCTTACTATTACTCTACAAACACACTCTAGAAAACCAATGAAAGAAAAAATGAGGTGAAGATATGAACAGAAATATCCATAAGAAGAAAAATTCTAGTAAATATATGAAATGATGTTCATTTTATGAATCAGGTAAACAGTGCAAAGCTAGTCAGTGAATGAGGACTGTAGCACACAGAATTAGCATAAAAGTAAGAATAGCTACATTAAAAATATTTCAGTTAAAATAAAAAGGTGTGTGATCTGATAAAAGAATTAAGAATGACATTTATTAAGTAATGAAAGATAATATTCCTGCGCAGTTACAGTAACAATGTTATTACAGTCATTTTGATATGCTGTATCAAAACCGTGTGAAGTATATAAAATTATGTACTAAATATTTCTTGAGTTATTATTTTTAATAGCAAAAAGAAACAAAACATCCATTTTAATCTTTTTTACAAATGTATTGAGTAAATAATGAAGTGCTGTGACAATGGACATCATATAATCATTTAAAGGTATATATTAATAAGAAAATGCATCCAAATTGGCTTTATTAGCGAGCTATCTCATTAATGTACACATATAATGTAATATCCAAGAAAATCCTCAGCCCCTCAGCCCCTTAGCCTGTAGGACCATTCTGTCTCCATCCACAAATAGAGTGGCCTGCAATATTCCTTTCTTTGAAAAATCATCGCTTTTAGACAATAGTTGGAGGGAAATAAAAGTATGTCATTTAAAATGTTAAAGGAAAAATAAATAGGTTGTAAAACAAATACACAGTTTGAAATGCACATATGCATAATTCAATATTTCCAAATATTCCTTTAATACATGATGAAATGGCTATTTTAAACCTTTCTTGTGTTTTTCAATATATGGACAGAGATCATATCATATTTTAGTAGAGAAAATATTTTCAAACCCTTTCACAAAGGATGACTGCATGAACCATCAATATAGATATGAAAATTTGCAATATAAGGAAAGAGAGCCTGACCTATAACCACTACCTGCCTCAGATGGGTCTCACAGCTGCCATATTGGTTAGTGAGCTTCAAGTCAAGTCCATTAGCAGCACTCTTTTCTGTGAAATCCCTCTGTAGCTTTTATAGAACCTTAAAAACGATTTTTTTCTCAGAACATATTTGCAAAACAATATTTTCCTGGAATGTAGGCTAGAAGACTACTTTCTTACTTCTTATATAATTAGAAGAGATCAATCACATAATTAGATAAATATTGACTGATATATTACCAGCATAAATACAATAAAATATTAGAATTGACTGAGAGAGAAATTATTCAGCAGATCTTGGATATGTCTCTACAATTTGCATTTTTCTATATTTCAATTTACTGGTTTATAAAATTGAATAATCACATAAGCACAATTCAGTGCTCAACTCTATTACCTCTCTTCATTACATATACAGAAAGATTAAGTTTGTTTGGCAATTTGTCACGTCTCTATTCTATAGTTGCTGCAGATCTGAAAGCTTTCATTTCTTTCTGTTCCATAAATTAATCTTCTCCTCCTGCCAATTTCACTCTTGATGAACACAGTCTAAAAGAATATGGTGAGTCATATATGTAATGTTATACATTTTTGTACCTATATTAAAAACTGAAATGTTTACTTTAATAAAATATGCTATTTAAACTAATATGCTGAATATGAGTCTTTTATCAATAATCTGTTTTAAAAGTAAGGTGATATATTGTTATTTTTTGTCTTAAGTCTTGGATATATTATATTTAAAACACATCTTAAATTAGATAAGTTAACCATAGTTCATATTTTCAGGAGCCAAAGTCATCTATTGGCTGCAATATTAGTTGCCACAAGCTCTAGAGACTATGCATTTTGACTATTTTCTTCTCCATTGCTTCCCCTCAATTCTGTTCAAAACTTTACATCATATAGCTCTCGTCCAAGCTCTTCCTCAAAAATCTCTAAAATGTATCAAAATACTCTGAGTTGGTGAAAATACAATACATAGGTTTTTAAAAAGTGTATGTACATTATTCCAAAAAAATTGATTCCACAAGGAGGAAAACCTTTATTTGAAATCATGTCATTTCTGAGTATACCATGATATCTCTTACTCATACTTCTCTCAAAGAGAATTTTTCACCAGCTATCTCCTACCACATGACTCTTTCCAATATTTGGTAAACCTTTGTCTGGAGTGGCTGAATTTGCCCCGGAAATATTACACAGTTGTCAGTCAGGATATTGTTGTCATTCCTTGTACTCCAAGGATGTGAATCTCAGTCCAAAACCACATTCTCAAAGCACTGTGGTTCCACAAGACGCTCTAGGATGAGCAGCAGTCTCTGAAGTATGGCCACTTTGAATGTTATGCAATCAGTGTGATCTTTAAATTCATACTTTTGCTATATTAATTGCCTGATCATAATTCTTAAAAAATACACACGTCAATTTATTTGGATTTCAGTATGGACAGTCAAAATATATCACTTTAGTGTCTTTACTGGAACAAATAAACATTGTAAAAAAATGTTTATTTGATAGGATATCTGCACTAGTGGACATTAAACTATGAGAATTTATTTCAGCTCTGGAAGTTGCAAAAATAAATAAAACTTAGGGAAAATATGTTTTGTTCTGCTTCCTGAAACTTTTTATTATTACATGGGATCTTATGTGCCTTGACTTAATTTTTTTAAAAAAAGAAGTACACTAAAAAAAAATTTCTGACTAAAGGACAGATTATATTAGAAAAATTTTCTTCATATAACAAATGAACTATCAATGTTAATTACTCAAAGACTATGAACTAAAATGGAGGGCATCCAACAAAGGAATTCGGACACAACTTTAGAAATATAATTTTTTCTATAGATTTCTTACTTCCTCTCTGTCTTCCTTTTCTCCATTTACTTCTGTGTCTTCCATAATTTTCTTTTTTAATCCACTTACTCAAATCACTTTTAAATCTTAAGTTACATAAATAATTGAAACTCCTGGCATGTAACATTTGCCTTATTACTAACTCCTTCCACATCCTCTACAGCCTACTTCATTCCTCCTCATTCACTGTTAATCCCTGAGGTTTCGAAAAAGCCCCCAATATTATCAGAAGAAATCTATCGTTTTACTTTTGTTCCCTATGGGTACCTAATGCCTGAATACTACGGAATTCTTGGGAATGGCACCTACCTGGCACACTGTCAGTCTCTCCTGACCAGATGTAATCAACATTCTTCAAATGTTCCTCCTCATTCATCTTCAAATTTTAATAATCTCTACTGATCTACTTTCAGTTTAAACGTCTATGAAAATTTTCTTCTAAAGATTTCCTTTATGACAATATGATAATGAGTCAGAAATCCATATACTTATGGCATATCTGTTTCTCTTGAGCTTCAAACCTGTATTTCCATAAACTTCCAGATATCTCCATTTATATTATACAAATGAATTCCAGTGCAAGACATCTAAAAAAGAAATTGACATCTTCCTTTCTGCTTGATTGTTTCACATCCTATGTTTCTTAAATAGAGGTTGGTACCACTTTTGTCTGAAACAGAAATCTAGGTTTCATACTGATTCTCTTTGTTTTAGAAAACTGGTCACCATACTCCGAAAATACTTCTCTCTAAAAACTTCTCATAACCTTCTTTGCTCTCCATTTGCATTATTCCTACTACTCTGAATCCTAATTTTCTCATCGCTGATCTAATCTTTGTTTTAATTTCTTAACTCTTTTTTATTATTATTCAAGTCGTTATTGGTACACTATGAATACACATCATAATCACATTCAACACTGAAATTTTGTCCCAGAATATGACACAACTTGACTCTTATTTTTCCCCTTCCCCCACCCCCTGTATACATAAGCTTTGTTTCTTTTTTTATTACTATCATATTATTTCCCCTCATTATTTACCCCTCTTTCATATTAAATATTTTCTATTTCACAATATCAACTATACATACTACACTCATTTACATCTTCCTTTTCTAATACCAAAGAAAAGATAAAATATTTACACATCTGTGACCTATTTATTTTGCTTATGAGGATATCCTCAAGGTACATCCATTTAAGTATGAATGACTCAATCTTATCATTTTTAATGGCAGAATAATACTCCATTCTATTAAAGAACCATATTTTCTTTATCCAGTCTCCTGTTGATGGACATTTGAGTTGTTTCCAAGATTTAGTAATCACAAACTGAGCTGCTATAAACAGATGCACATATGTTGCTATGATGTGAATCTTAATTCTTTTGTTTATATACCCAGCAGAGGGGTAGCAGAGTTAAATGGGACCTCTGATAAGAAGATACTGAAAATTTTTCCAACATTAAACTAGTGTGATATTCTAATAATTTGCACCCAACAACACATACCTATTAACTAAGATATAAAATATGAGAATCTATAAATTATATCACCAATCCTGTAGAAACAGATATGAAGAAAAGCAATAAAAGAGACAACAGCAAAATAGTTTCCAGTAGATGTAAGAACCAACTTAAAACTGCAAGAATGATACATATTTAAAAGACAAAAGGAGGCTGAAAGGAAAGTCACAGCACTACTTTTAGAAGTTGTGTCATCAGCGAACACACAACATAGTTTCTTCTAGGACACTGAAAAGACCTATTGATGAGAGGGGGGAAAAAATCATTCCGGAAAGTGAAAAAAATAAAAGGTGATAAGTAAGTGTTGCTGGAAAGCAAAAGTCTTTGAAATTTATATGAATGACCATAGAAATCCTTAAATAGAGTAATATCATGATCATTATGACATCTTTAAGGAAAAGAAAGTTGGGGGAGGTGTGGTTTCATAGTACAGGTGAAAGGGCCTGACTAGGAAAATAATCACAGAAGCATGAATGGAGGCATCTGCTGAGGCTTCAAGAATAATCAAGCTCTCCATAAAAGGTGTACACACAGGGGCCACAGATGACCGTGCGTAGGCACTGTGAGATAGACTATTAGAGGGGAAAAGGGAGAAAAGGAAGAGAAGAAAGATGCAATACATACCCAGTGGAGTTTTTCACACTGTTTTATAATAAACAATATTTCATTATTTAAAACCATAGCCATCCTACTTCTGACCAGCATAATGTGTTACCTGGTGGTGAATTTCTCTGTTGTTTCTCTGCTGCTCCTGCTTGGGTCTAATAATGAGGTTGCATCTGGTGGCAGATTGAATTCACCTACCGGGGACCTTTGTGGAGAAGACCACAAGGCTACACAAACTAGAACACAGGTACAGCTTCCTGTCTGGGTTGGGCTTTTACCCTCTTCACATAACATAACCCCAGACCTTTCATTCCACGATCTTCTGTCCCTGCCTCTATAGATGATTTCTCCATTTGAAAAATCAGACTTCTCATATAGCAACCTGAAGCTCTTCAAAATACCAAGGCCAATGCTTCCAATCTTTCTTAAGATTGAGGTCAAGATTTTGTACCATGCTACTTTCGCCACTCCTGCTATAACATTTTACTTCTTGCTTTTCCCAAAATGCTTCCCTGTTACCTGTTCTTATTATGCCATGGCCAGGCACAAAATTACCCTATGGCTTTTGCTGATGATCTATTTGATAAAATGTTCTCTTAACTGCTATTGACCTTTTACAGTATCATTTGAGTCAAAGTTACTCATAATTGGGGCTGGGGATTTAGCTCAGTGGTTCTAGCACCTGTTTTGCAAGTGCAAGGGCCTTGGTTTGATCCCTGGTAGCAGCATACAACAATGCTGGGCATGAAGACTTACACCCACCAGCAAGCAGTACCACATACCACAGTCCCAGGCGTGAGGGCTCATGCCTGTAATCCCAGCACTGGGGAGACAGAGGCAGAAAGATTGCTGTGGGTTCAAGGCTGAACTCAGGGCCAGCCTGAACTACAAAAAGTGAGACTCTGTCTCAAAAAAAAAAAAAGTTAATCATAATGACCATTCACATGCACTGTGTGATGAGAAAAGGTGTCACTGATAGGAGACATGGTTCAGGGTTGGTCAGCCTTGGAGTCTGGCTGCCACATAACAAAAATTTCAACAAATATTAGCATCCCAAACCTTCAAAAACTACAAAGGATGAACTATTATTCTATTTGACAGATGGAGAAACTGAGGCTGAAAATTTTAAATAGTTTGAGTAAAGTTACATAATTATCAAGCAGGATCTTCCAGTTCCAAAAAGCCATTAAGCACATTATGCTAATTTGTAGAAAATTTTAAAATATCAATTTTGATAACAACAATGTAAAAGTGAGAACTCTGGTGTTTGATGCAATACTATAATGTTAATTTAAAGCAGGGCAGTGATAAGAATAGTGATATGTGGGTAAATTTGCTCGAAAGGTGCCACAGCAGTCTAGAATGAAAAAGTCTCTTCAACGACACCAATTTCAGCTGAGCCTTCAGGTAGGAAACTTAGTTTTCATTTTATAAATGACAGTCACAGACCATGAACACCTTTTTAAATGCTATTTTTCAAGTCTAAGAGCAAGCGTTCCAATTATAAAAGAATTGATCTTGTTAAACTTATTCTTAAATTTTTTATTTTCCTCCTTAGTTAATTCAATTTCCCTTCAAATGCATGAATCATCAAGACATAATATGAACATTCAGCTGCAGTGGAAGAGGATATTACATTGTTTAGATGTACCTGGTAGAATTCAGACAAAAGCAATTGAACGGGGTCAAAGGAAACTCACTGAGCTGCCTATGTAAAGCAACCATAATGGTCACTGTTTTCTTGTCTCTGTGGAAATTTAAAAAGATGTGTTATATAAAAGAGAATCTACATCTCCCCCTTTGTTGTTTTATCCAAAATGATGGCAAATTTTAAAACAGATGAGAGGCTGATATTCAGCTGTGCTCATCATAGACCAAGAGTTATACTAGGAAGTTTTTCTACATCTCAAGTAATCTTCATAGCCATGAAATATACATAGCAAATGTATGTACTAAAATATACATTAGTCCATCTTTTACACGTAAAGGAAAATGAAACTCAGAATAGGCAAGTGACTGACTCACATTTACACAGTTGACCAGAAACAGCATTAAGAATTTGAGCACAGAACTCTCTAACTTCAAATTCTGTCCTTATAATTTCCTCTGAAGGTTTAAGTTTCATGATCATTGGTTATCACAGCCAAGAAGCTGAGAATTCATCAATAAAACTTGACTTAATATCATAAAATAGAACTTGTAGAGATAATCAGAGAGCTTAGAATTTGGAAGCATTTGAGGTATGAAGTTTGGGGAGGGTAAGGAGCACAGAACGAAAATGATGTGCTCTCTTTTTCTCAGTGAAAGAAATGGGAGTCAAACACATGCCAAAGACCCTCCCTTTTACCAGGCTTCGGCCCAAAAAATATTTTGGAATTGTCCTTTTCGGTATCCCTTGCCACTTTAACCCAGAAATTTCTGACTGCACATTTGCCAAGGGGGTTTTACTATGGTACCCTTCAGGCCTTCACAAAGAACACAGTCAAAACAAATAGCTCTCTTTAAATGTCATTATGGGGAGTAAAATTCTATGTGGTGTATTAATGGGCCTCCCACAGCTAAATCCTAGCACACCACTTTGAAAATGTCCCCTGTGGGTATCACTTAAACCAACAAAAGTGAGGGAATTCGAGAGTTAAGAGAAAATCTGATCTAGCTCTGGTGCAAATTAATAGAAGACAGAAGAGTATGAATAAAAAAGTGAGAAATCACGGAAACAAATTAAATTTGCTTGGTTTTCATCCTTTGTAATGTCATTTTAATGTGGAAGGCCTAAAGAGGGGGGTTAGCTTTATTTAACATGCAATTTCCTTATTTTGAAATTAATAAATCTTTAATGGAAGTAGAAAATCTGCCTTTGGCTTCAGAAACATAAGGAAGAAAAGAAATATGCATTTTTTCTAGCTGTCAGACAGTATTCATAAAAGATCAGAGTGAAGCCCTAAGAAAAATATAGAGAATTTATATATATTTACATATATCATTTTTACCGGGTATGTTCTGCTTGCTTAATAAATGTGTTAGTTGCTCATTTTCTAAGAACTTATTAAGGAATAAGCTACTTTCCAAAGCTTATTAAGATATTAGTTGGCAGGGCTAAGAGATCTCTAGAGGAAATTTGACTCATAAAATAAGTATATCTTGAGGATAGGAGTGATGTGTGGTTAATAAGCTCATAAAATATTTTATAGTTATTTATTAAACTGACTACTATTTGCTTATTGTATCTTTTCAAGGCAAAGGAACTAGCTCTTGTTTATTGTTTTCCTGTTTGGAGGCTAAGGCTTCAAGCTTGTTTCAATCTCTGTGTTGACTCCCTGGGATGGCTAAGAAGCTTTACTGTCTCCACCTTCCAGGAAGAAAAACTGACACTGGAAATAATCAACACTATCTATGACCAAGATACTCATGACACATTCATCTAAGATACTTCTCCTTTCCTTTCTTTCATTCATCTCCCTATCAGCTCTATGTCTGGATGGTTTATTCAGAGCCAAATTAAATGAGTGCCACAATTTAACCATGGGGTACCCACCTTAGTTTGTTTCATTTTACTGTAGTCTCAGAATACCATAGACTGAGCTGGTTTGTTGTCTGGATCTGGAAGCTGGAAGTTCAAAAGCCTGGCACTGACCTGGTGAGTTTCTTTCTCCTACATCACTGGCACAAGGCAGAATGGGAAAAGAGGGCAAGTGGACAGAAAGGTACAAGAACAAGCCAAACTCATTTTTTTACCAAACTAATTCTTATGACAACAAACTCACTCATATGGTAACATTAGTCCATTTATATGGACAGACCACTGATGACTAGAACATCTTCCATGATTCCTCACCTCCCCAAACTGATCCCCTGAGGATTAGCTGCCTTTCAAGAACTTTAAGAAGGCACATTAAAGTCTAGAAGATCTGTTGATATTGAATGGTGAATACGTACCTCCATATCCTTCACCTTAGAAACAAAAAAAGAGGTGCTGTCTTACTAAAAGACAACTTATGATTTCTTTTCTTTAACTGAATTTTAAAACATCACTCTGAGTTATTTCTGAGAAAATGCTGAGAAACAACATTGACTAGCACATTATTTTAGAATTTTCTTACACATTTCAACTTTGAAAGGACAACATTTTTGGCATAGAATTCATACCTCAATTCTCTGTACCAATAGTTGAAAACTATAGTATACTCCATCACTGTACACTGAGAGTGGTGCTTAGTCCTTTATAAATGTTTTGATATAATAAAAGAAAGTACCAAAAGCAGATCTACAAATGAAGCCAACTCTCATGTATTTGTGGTGCCCTTCTATAATACAAGCATATGGTATGGGTCAAGTTCATTTGTCATTAAAGTAAGTCCTAAGATTCTCTTTCACATGTTTTCTGGAAAGAGCTTTAAGACAACGATTTTTGCGATTTCATGTCTTAGCACTTTTTCTCTCAAATAAAAAGATAAATATATATCACACACTTAGTAAATATCTTATATGACCTGCTTTTATAATTTAATTATATGATATCTGCCTATTAACAAATACTCATTGTGTCTTCACCTTGTTCCAGACAAGGTTTATGGGATGAAACGATGAACAAAAAAAATCTCTGTTCTTAAGGGTCTTCTAATCTAGACATGACTAAGGAAACAAAAGTGGAGCCTGGTGAGAGGAAAGGAAAATAACTACAGAAACTGGCAGCCAGGAGCAGTTCAGTATAAAGTAACGTTAAAAATTAATTGAAGCTGACTGAAGAAGGAAAGTCATATGATTCTACTGGAGTAGATTCACTGCAAAAATGAAGAGACAAAAATCAAATCAGAGAGATGACAGCAGAATCTGCTCGATAATGCTAGGAAGAGACCTTGCATCTTGAAACAATTGGTTAGTGCTGTAAATCCTTCAAACATTGGAATTTAGGGTATATATTTAAGAGTTTAGTCAACAGCACTTGCACATTGATTAGAATGGGGTAGGCAGGTGAAACAGAAAGTCAGCCAATCTCAGCCTGGTCACAAGGAGGGATGCTACACATGATACTGGTAAATACTGATGCTCATGAGGTTTACACAGGTATCCTGCTTGAGGTTCTTTTCTGACCAGAAACTATGTTTGTACAATTATTTTTAGGCCTTCAAAAACAAAGTAGAGATAAATGTTCCTTTACTCTGGGTATTACCACTCTAAAATGTCAGGTGGAATTGTAGTTGTCATAGATATTTCTGGCCCAGCTAAAAGGAATTTAAATAGAGCATTGTGTGACCTTGTCAAATTTGGTCCACGTACATCATTCCTGGCTTTGTCTAGACCTTTTTGCAATGTGACTCTATAATACCCTCATTAACAAGTGGAGTCTATTTCTCCATCTCTTAAATTAGACTGGCCTTGTGACTGGCTTCCCTTAGAGAAAGTTGCAGAAGTGAAGTTTTAAATCCAACCCTAAGGAGATGCACAGTTCCAACTTTCACTCTTGGAATTCACCTCCCTTGTAAAGAAGTCTTGGCTGGTCTAAAGGGACAGAAGACAACAGAAGAGGAAAGTCATTTGGAGTGAGCTACCATGTAAAGAGAGAAGTCCCATACAGGAAATCCAGACAGTAACAGCAAAGCCTAAACTACGAGAGTGAAATCACCTTTGGTGTCCAAGACTCAGGCAAGCTACTCCAGCTCACACTATGTGGAGCAGACGAGGAACCCCAAATATCCAACACCAGCATTGTAGGGAATAGTAAGGTAAATGTTTTAACCCATAGCATTGTGGAATTGTGTTTTTACATTGCATATTGCTGATATGAGAATAACTGAGCTGGAGCTGAGCAGCCTCTATTTATGTAGTTTGCAGTCACTGGATTGTGTGGTTACAGTATTGCCTTCTCTCCATGAGCAGAACTGGGGTCCAAGGAATATTGCTGCCTCCCATTGTGCTGACTGTCCTGGCACCATGATACCAGTATGCAGGGCCAGAGGTGCCCCTGCCAAATGGATGTGTTCTGCGAAGTCTGGCATGCTGAGTATGTAACAGTGGAAGAAAAACAATGTTTAAGTGTACAGAACCAGATAAGGGTAGAGAAATTTTTTTTTTCAATAATCACTTGTGTAGACTCCTAATGTATCAGTTTATCAATATATGCTCAAAATGAAAGTTATTGAAGATGCAACATATGTCACACATTTATCAGATATTATTTTTTTCTTTTTTGAAGAGATTTTCACACAATGCAGTTAATCAGAAATTCTGTCTTTAAAATGGACATTCCTTGAGGATATCTTCATAAGTGAAGTAAATAGGTCACAGATAGGTAAATATCACATCTTTTCTCTGGTATGAGAAAATAAAGATGCAAATGAGTGCTAGAATTGTATGTTATATATTGTGAAATAGAAAATACTCAAAGTGAAATAGGGTGAAGGGGGAAAATAATGAGATTATAACAAAAAAGAAAGGAAACAAAGTTTATGTATATGGGGTGGTAGGGTGGATCGGGCTATGGGAAAAAATGAGAATTAAGTTGTGTCATATACTGGTACAAATTCTCATTGTTGAGTGCAATCATGTTGTGTATATGTAATGTACCAATAGATTTAATTTTTTAAAAGAGGTACAAAATCTGTATCAAAATATGGAAAAATAGGTATTTGAGATAAGGATTGTATTAAAACTATACCACATAGTTTTCTCTTTGTGACTACAGTTTCTAAAAGTAACCATAATTTTTAAATATTCAGGATATTATCAATGATGACTCTGATACCAAAATAAATTTTTATAAACTGTCAAGAATTTTATTTATTTTTAATTTGATTTAGTTAAATGTTTATGGTTAATTCAGAAAAAATTAACCACATTGGAAGAATATTATTTTTCTCAGAATGGTTCTCCTGGAAATATTATAAACTACTGCCATATAGAGAAGTGATCAAACTTCCATTGTCAGAAATATAGAAATGTCTGGAGCTGTTGATTTGGAAAAAATATTATATTATCTTTTCCAGTGATTTGTTGTAACTTTTCATTGTAAAAAAATAGAGCAAATATTACCTAATTTTCAACCTGTAACTTTGTATTACTTTTCATAATAGAAGATTGAACTCTTCTATTATATTACAAGCCTCCAGAACCTAGTAAATAGGTGTGACAGTGTCACTTACTGTAATTTGAACACTGAGTTTAACAGACAGTGAAAAGTCTTGAAAAGACTGAAAATCGCACTGCACTGCCCATACATCTTTATGTTTCCCTTCTTAGGAGGACTGAATGCATCTTCTGTACGTAACTGTGTGGGGCAGATGAGTTGTCACCACTTTCCAAGCTACTGAAGAGGAAGAGTTCAGTGAAGCTGACAAGGACCTCACTCAGGGATGGTAAAGGCAGAAGGAAGATTTTTGTCACTGTTGGCAAAATCTTGGTCCGCAAGCAACCATGTATATTGTAGGATGTCACTCAGGAAATGGTCAAAGAGTTCCTGTTGGGAAGCTCCTTCCAGCAGTGACAAGAAGAACTAGTGCAGACACGAAACCCTGCTGTCACCCCTCGGATAGTCAGTGACCCAGGACATTGGTGCTGCTCTCCTGCTGCTCTTTGCTCTAAGCAATAACTGATGTTCTCCAGCCTGTTAATGAAGACACTACTCCCTCCCACCTCCTGTTACTTCTGATGAGTGCATCGAGTTTATGTGGAAGTTGGAAAACAAAAGAAAACCAACCAGTCAATGATCAGTACTTGCTTTTAGTTTTCCGAGAAATTTCTGATTCTGCGGCGGTCAACAATATAAACACAAAAGTCATGGACATAGAATGGCAGAGAAGTGAGCCCAAAGACTAATATATCAATACATAAAGTTAACTTAAGCTCCCAGAAATGTATTTCACCAACTGTACACATCTATAAACATCATAAAGCATAGGAAAATTCAGCATGCTTCAAGATTATAATAGGGAAGTATGTGATCACAGCATTTAAAAAGCAACTTCACCAATGAATAAATAGAAAGTAAAAGTATAAATGAAACAGATTTACACATATCTTAAAATATGCTTCAGACAAATATCTGTGTCTGCTTTGTCAGGAAGAGATTTTTGCCTTTGATATGAGTAACATTATGGTCATTTTTAAAGATCATGATGCACAATATATTACATATTGTTTTCACTAATTATTCTGACATGATATTTTATTTTTCACAGAAGCAAGAATGGTCTATATCTACCTTTTTAAATATCTAGTTGTTACATAAAATGAAAAGAATTTAAAAAGGCTTATCACCAGCATATAAACGTCCCTTAAGAGAGTCTGAATAAAAAAGGTCTTCAGAAAAAGAAAATTATGAATTGAAGAGGCCTTCCTCACTCACTAGAGATGATATAATTTTAACATCCAATCCTTCCATTTCCATTATTCATCTCCTCAAAGGCTGTGATCAGTTTATCAAATTTTACCTTCATTATTCATCTGCTCTGAGATCTGCCTCAGTTTACAAACATATTCTAGTCTCTTCCATGACTACAAAAGAATTCATTCTTGGATCTCTGTTTTATATTAATAAAGCAAAGCCTACAGTTTAATGAACATGTGGGAATAAAACATAATTTATGAATTTTCTGTAATATTATATGAACTTGAAGGACAAAGATTAGGTGACATTTAACTATACTGTGTGTAGGGCTGATATATTCAAATATGATTTCCATTTCTTTCAAATTAAACAACTTTTAATGGCTTTATAAACATTGTCTTAGTATTTCCTTCCCATAAAAACACAGAGCATCACGGCTCCCAAACTCAAGTACCACATTCCCCCAGGGATTGGCAAACTCTGCAAGCATCAGAGCACAAACTCGCTAAGTACCCGTCAGGACGTCTGTCGAGAACACACAGTGCACATATAAAATAGTGTGGAGGCCTGTATTTTAGAGAGAAGTTCCTTCTTCCATAAAGTTTATTTTTTCATGAGCCATGACTTCGGTAGGACTTCATAGTCTAACAACCCACTGGGATGAAAGGGTTGTGTGATTCAGCCAATAGTTTAGCTGCATTAACCCTTACAAGGGACTGTACGCCTTAGATCAGCCTAAATGAATGCAGTATATACTTCTGCACTGACAGACAATCTTCCTTGAAGGAGAAAATGTGATAAGTATGAAACACATGGCCTATCAATGAATTACATACCCTTCAAGTGAAATTTTCCTCCTTTCTACACAGTTTTGTATAGTTCACCTTGTGCAGACTTTAACACTATAGTTTCATGGGAAACTGGTAAACTAAACACTGGGAAAAGTTTCCTTCATACTTTGTTTTATTCTCTTCCATTAGAAAACACTTCTTTCATGTCATGAAAACAGTTTCAAAATGTTTAAGTGTACATAAATTCACACCATCTACTAGCTCTCTTCCATTTTCAGAAACTAAAAATTAGGTCAGGTGCTAAGCTTTGGTCAGATAAGCAAGAGAAAGACAGTAGATGAACAGAAACCACCCTTGAACCCCCCCAGCCAGTTCCCCCACAGTCCTCTTCAACCTACAATGAGGCTTCTGGGGCTAAGAAAGATACATAAGAAGAAAGACAACCTTAGCACTTTGCACAAGATTATACCAATGGCTGCTGTCACATTTTCATTCATAGAAGTCTCTGCCTCATTTAGGACCTGTCTGTGTAGGACCAAAGCAATAAAGAAGAAAAAGCAAAATAGTTGCTCCCCCTATCTAGTTACAATCAGGGGAAGTTGTTGTTTGTCCAAGGTACCAAGAATCAAAGTATTGTATTAATACTAAAGTAATGAATTTAATGAATAAGACGTTGCAAAATCACTTTGTTAATTAAAACTATTTTTTTTTAATTCACACCTTATTCACAGAAATCTACTGGGAAATACGCAACTTGTTTAATTAGTGTTAGTGAAAATCTGAAACTTCTTTTGGGAGTTCCATCAGCTGGGGCCCAAAACAGAAGCTCAGAGGAACCTGTGCTTTTGTGTCCAGTATGAACACATCATTCTCTGAACTTGAAACACGCTTCCCACTGGGTCCCCCTGACCCCAAAGTCTCAGTAGGCTTTCCAAACAAATGTGTAAATGAAATAGGTCCTTCCACCAGCCTACACTCAGAAATAAATCAGCACACAATCACGCTTAGCAGAAATGGTTTTCTTGCCCTACAAATTAGCACAAACGAAAAACATATCATTTTGTATGAGTGTGTGCTTTGTCTCAGATCTCGAAGCAAAGCAGAGTGGAATAGATTGGTTCTAGTTACCATGAGGACCATTCATCAGAATTAAGATCCTGGTACTGCAGAGCTAGAAGCCTCCTGCAGAGGTCATCAAGCCCAGCCTCCTCCCTATTAATCAAAAGGAAGCTCAACATATGCCCCAGTGTGCACAAGGATTTGTAATTTGAAGTTGACAGAGTATAGATTTCTGAGAAACTGTGAGTAAATTACCTTACCATTTTCTGCCTTAGTATCACCATCTGTAAAATGAGGACAGGAATAATTTTCAAAGAGCTGCTGAAAAATGATCTGACATTCACAGAAAAAAAGAGGACATACTGATAAATTATTGTGACAGATTAATTTGTGGCTAAGAACCTTAGGATAGAAAAAACAATACTTGCTTAAAAAGTACCAACCATACTTAGTTCGGCATTTGATAATAAGGGAACAAAATCTGAAAAATTAAAGATACGATGCAGTATAGATTCTATGGAAATGGTTCCCTTGATATTTAATAAGATTTCCTGATCCGTCTCTGAGTTGCTATTTCAGTCATCTTAATGTCTCTCATTTCAGAATATTCAGCAGAATAACAGGTCTCCTATTATATATCTAATGTTAAAAATACTGAACATCAAAGATTTGAAGGATACTACAAAGAATATTGATTAGCCAGTTATAGGCATGTTCTTAAGAAGGAACACAGCTGTGAATTGAACAGAGCGTCCCTTTAAAAACCGATATCTTAATACTTAATCAGGTTATGCAGCTTCCTTCCTGCCCTCAAAACACTGCCCAAACAGTAGCTAAGTGTCCCTTGCTGGTCAGCATCAAAGATGACAGCGTGACCCCTGAGCAAGGAGAACTGCTTCTGATTCTCCGAGGCGCCTGCCCATCTGAATGAGGAGCCCCTGTGCAGAACAGAGTGCAAACCTGATTTTCAAGTTTTGAGCTTTACTTCACCAAGAGAGTTGAAGAAGTTGAGGGCGCAATGTTAATGCAAGCCGTGAAAGTGGATCAAAATGAAAAGAAGAAGGAACAAGAGGGTGGATCTCTGTATTCCATTTCCCAAAAGCCAAAGAGAATGAGCCTGACACCATCTAAGAAAGCAGGCAGGAACGTCACTGCTCTCCCTCCCTCAGGGTCCAAAAGAGATGATGATTGAAGGAACCATCATAGTATGCTCTTTGTGAGCTATCAATTCACTCTGAGATCTAAGTCCTGAAAAATGCAGACATCCACTCAAGCAGCAGAGCTATCAAGTAGCAGCCTTATTTAGTTTTATCATTTTGGTTGAAAGAACTCATCTCCTAGAGCAGGAACTATAGGACATGTCCTCTCACTACACTGAAGAAAAACATCAATACACATACTATTTGACACATTATATCAATGTCCCAATTTTAATTTATAGCTAGACTTCTTTATTTGGTCAAATGAGGAATAAGAGGGTTAACTGTAATACCTTTCATTCCAAGATGTCCAGATTAATGGCTCATGATTACTGATTTATATCCAAATGTCATTATTTTTCAAAATACATTATTTGGCTTACAGAATCTGCCACTTAATTTGGAATCCACACATGCCTAATCCTCGCCACTCACTGCCCCTCACCCCAGGGAAGCATTACTGATGAGCTGCAGTACATACCTCATTGCAGTTTTCTTCCTGCCACTCCACTGCTTCCACCCAATAGCCTTGATATATTTTTTTAAATTTTCTCCAGCATTTTTCAGAGCAATCATTATTTTATCTCCAAAAGTGGTTAGCAAGTGAGAAATAATGTGGACCCTCATTAATTTCTTTTACCACATGGAACTTGGGCCAAGTGAAATCTATCTTCTTAAAGAAATCACCACTATTTATTGTTCTATAGATGTTTCTTCCTTCTACTGATGGACAAAATATCCTACTGTATTAGTCTTCTGGGGTTGCCATAAGAAATACCAGAGACTCCTTGGCTTAACCATCAGGAATTTATTTCATTATATTTCCAAGAACTGCAAATCCTAATTCAGGTATGATGTTGGCTTCTCCTGACACCTCTCTCCTTAGCTTGTGAAAGACCATCATCTCTCTTCTCTTCAAGTGGTTACTGTCTGTGCCTCTGTGCATACACATTTCCTTTGCTCATAAGCAGTAGCCATATTGGATTAGGATGTTCCCTAATGACCTACAGTTGTTATTTCTTCACAGACTTGGGTCACATCCTGAGACTCCAAGAGATGAGTTGGGATAGGAGGAAAGAACTCAGTAGAAAATATCCATATTTATATGAAAATGAGCTACTTTTTAAACATAAACCAAATTTATAACAATAATTATGTGATAATATATTGATATTAATAAATTTCAAATGAATTTGGTTAATTCTGTGCCTCATCATCTTATGGCATCAATGATAAATGTGTGCTTACTCAAATGTATATTTAAATATTTTATAAATAAAATATTTAATAAATATAATAATATTTATATTGTTATAAATATATATTAATATATTTAATAATAAATAAAAATATTTAAATATTTTAAAATATCCTTTTGTGATAGTGAAAGATGAAGTCAAGATTTACAGTGATCTTTGCTCACTGATTCAGATTTCTCTGTGGCAGTGGCCTTTGACCTTGAAGTTTCTGCTGTTAAAGCATCTTTTTTCCTGCTCTTCTCAATTTTCCATATATCCAGTTTCAGGATAATTGATATTATCACAAACCAATCTGTTTTCATCTTGGTTCTTTTTTCATTTTGATCTTATATCTTGACACTGATCATTGATACTAGTAACCTCCCCTCTTAGAATTACTGCTCAGCAAGAAAATCCTTACAAGGATATAAAATATTTTCTGAGAACACAGCCTAAGCATCTACATCTTTTAAGTACAAAAGTCAGATTCTTCTTGACCACAAAAGAATATATATTCACAAGGTAAAACAAAAAGAGAGCTTTTTTATTAACCCTTTCATGGTGTTTTGGTACATCCTCACCTCGACACACTTTCATCAAAACTCAAAATTAACATTTTTCCCATAGATTGGTAAATTTCTATCATGGGGGAAAAAAGGAACCCAAGGAACTTCCAAACTAGAGAAAAGTCAAGGTTTCCTAAGTGGGAAAATGGCATAGACTTTACCTGAACTTACTGGGCATTTGAATGAATAGCAAGTAAGGAAGACATCTGCTCCCTAACTCTCATTTAAAGAATAATTCTCTAAACATAAAAAATCCAAACTAATAACCTAGAAAAGGGAAGCAGTGATTAATTGAATACACAGATGAAACCTAAAGTAGAACTTATATTTGGAAAAGCATACCATATGTTTTAGAAAAGCATCCCGAACAGTCATGACTGGCAAACAAAGTATATTTTATTGTGTTATTGTTTCCTAAATACAATTCTTTGTGTGTTGAATCAACTTAGTAGCAGATGATATACAAATACTATGCTGATATTTCAAACTGAAGCAAAGGTACAAAGCATTTAAATTGAATATCCACCTATTGTATTATTTTTAAGTATCAAATCATTGGAGTAGTTTTACTTCTGGGATTTTTTTCACAGTTGTTCAAAGTTCATCTGCATCAATGGAGGACTTTCTAATCCCTCCCTGCCAACAATATCTAACAGACATGAATGTATCAAAACTGGTGAGTATTTATCATGAGACAAAATTCAGTCTTTCCCTGAGTCACCTTGTACTTGTGCTGACAGATTGACTCACAGTCAGACTCGACACTTTATGGCTTTGTTGGCCAGACTTCCATCTGCACGACTGTTTGGGGTAGAAGAATATCCCTTACTTGGCCACTGTTCTTTTCAGCACAGCTTTACTTGTTTGGTGCCCTTTATTTAACCTTGATACAGAACGAAGCCAATCCTAGGCATTTTGCCTCCTTACCAAATAAAATTTGAATTAATATGTGCATACATGTCTGTGTGTGTTCAATTGGAATAGCCTAGGAGTGATGCCAAGAGGAAAAGTCACTACACAAGTTTGAACAGCAAGTGTCTTTGACTTATTGCTGTGATTATACTAATTGCTCATCTACTTGGTGGGAGGTGGCAGGAAGCTGTTCTGAAATAATCAAGCTGAGATGGGCCTTCTATTTATAATAGTTTTGAAATTCTTATCCCTTCAAAAGACTTACCCGCACTTTTCTTCTTTAAAAAATAGACTCATTCTTCCTTTTCTCCATTTCCATGGCTTAAATGTAATAATAAATAATTGATAGGTTCTCAGTTATTATATGAATGGGATTAAATTATCCTTCACAGTGCTGAACACAAAATGCTCAAAATTCATTCATGAATCAGAAAAACAATACAAATATTTTATAAGTAACATTTTCCTTAGGTGATTTCTCATAGGAGGCTAATTTTTTATGAATATCGTCCATGTGAAAGTAGCTCTGTCTGTCCTATAAGAAAAGACGATGGCTTTTTATCTAGATTTGGATTTTTTATGTCGTTGGTTTTATATTATTAGCATTATGACATTACTAAGCAATACAGAATCAGCAGACTTAAGCCTTGAGCGTTACTTAGGCCTTTGGTGTACACTTTTCTTTCCTGAACCACCCTGACAACAAAGACCACTTAGAATCTGTTGAGAGAATAAAAGCAGTCACTCAACCCCAAGACTCCACCTGCATTACTTCCTAATGATACAAAACTTGGGTTTCTCTGAGCCATAGTTCACCAATCAGTACAAATTGTGCTAAAACTGTGCTAAAATTTCAACAAGTACCATTCAAAACATCTATAGCATAAATTTAACACACAAATGTACAGTGACTTTTCTTCTTCTTGTAGTCTGGGAATCAAGAACTATTTCTGATTTCTGACTCTTGTCTGTGCTTCTCTCTTTAATTTCTCTCTAAATGCTAATTTCTCTAATACTAAAAAGAAAAGAGTAATACTCTGAAACCATTTAAGAAATGCCTAATGCAAACATATAGCTTTAAGTTCATAAATTAAATCTGATATGTTACCTAGAATGAGTCACAGAACCATTAAAAATTGGAACTTGGAGACACCTAAAAGATATGTTGTCTAACCAGTTGGTTTTACAGAAGAGGAAATTATAATCAGATAAATTAACTGGCTTTTTAATACCACAGAGTTTCAGTATTTATTTATGTATAAAGCATTTGTATATATTTCAAATAATTATATTTTCAAAACCTAACTTCCATCTTGTGCTCCAGAAGAAAACTGAGCATGAAGTAATTGCTTTCTCAGCATAAGCCATCGTTAATTTTATTTATGTGGGGTTTTGCACATGAGGACATGGTTTTATTTTCTCAACCATTTCTCAACTGTAGTTAACTTTTCCAGGTGTCTAAAAAAGAACACACACACGTGCGCAGTTTAGTTCTCAGCCCTGGGCTTTGAGTGACTACCCTCGGTGGAGATCACAAAACCTACCTGCATCTCAAATAGTTCAAAATCTGATCCTGTGAAACTTTATAAAGAATTTGTTTTAACAACATTAGGGAAAGAGCTTTTCCAGAATAGATACTTAAATAGCTTAATGAGCCTTGAACTGAAACAAGACTTGTCTACGGTGAAATCCCACAGAATTAAACATAGGCTTTGAAAACCTGCAAAGTTATTTAAAAGGTGAAAATAGCATCTCTAATAAGTAATTTAGGCAGGAACTAGGAAGAAAGACTAATCCTGAGTTCTTCCTAAGTAAGCCTTGCTCAGTTTTCTCTAAAGGAGACCCCCACTCCTCCCACAAGGATTAAGTTAACTACTTGACAATTCCTTCATTGCGATCATTTCCTGATACACTTGAGGGAGAGTTGACAGTTGACACTAATGCCTCCAAAAACTGTGCATGATAGAAAATAAATAATATAATAATAAATAAACACTGTTTGTCCCTAAAACAAAATGGTGTAACCCCTAAAACACATTGTCTTATGATAGGCAGCTATCGTAATGACCTATTCAGATATCTTTATTTGAAACACAATTTGATATACTGACCTTCATTTATTCACTTTGAACATTTTAAATATAATTTATACCAAAAAAAAAAAAAGGAAAAAGAAAAGAGACCCTATATGTGGTGGAAAACGCTATAATTTCAGGTCCTCAGAAGGCCGGAGACTGGAGAATAGCAAGTTTGAGCCTACCATGGGCAACTTAGTGTCTTAATGACTTTCTCTAAAATTCAAAAACTAAAAATAAAATGAAAGAGTCTGAGAAATGTAGCTCAGTGCAAAAGTTTTAGGTTCGATGCCCATGATTGAAAAAAGAAATGAAAGATTTGAGAATCTGAATTTTACCACTTATAAAACACTATAATTTGGTCTATTTCCTATAGGTGTTGTAGTCAGTTGATCCTCAGTCCATAGTGTCTGTAGTCAATTGATCAAACTAATGATATGTGTTTGTTCAACAATTATTCTCCACAAAGCTCTGTGGTATTCTTCTCCAATGACACTTGGATGAAGTGACGTGAGACTTTAAATCTTGAGAAAACATTTGAGAGCTTAAAAAAAATTAAATACAAGACTTTTTAAGTTTATGTTTATTCTAAATTCACTGTTTTGAGTTCTGAATACTTTTTAAATAATTCCTGCAATATACCGAACAGAAAATCCCCACAGAGTAAGTGCTCAGTATCTATGCCTTACACTATTGATCTTTTTTTCTTTATTTCTAATAACTATCCAGTGAATCATACAATAACTCCTGTAGTTAGAGTGTTGAAGTAGTCAAGTGAAAAAAAATTCTCTCTTCCTTGAACAGTGTTTTCTGCTAACATGGCACATTTCTCAGAGCCCTGAAGTATTTCACTGATGGGCATAAGATGAAGATACACTTAACTAGCTAAATGAAAAAACACTGTACATTATTTTAAGATGAATGTAATCACTTTATGAATTTCAAGATCCATACATGGAACTTTTTAGGGCATGCTTCTATACCAAGAAAACAGTATGCTGAAATCAGACTGTTAAACAGAACTTGTAATATATTTGAGGATTCTAACTGGACAATAATTTCTGCTAATTGCTAAGTCACAATAATAGTGTAGCATAACTCAGTTCTGCAAGAAGATTGAGTGAATAATTACCAAAATCAAAGATTCTTCTTTATGTTTTGTGAAGGTTTGGGGGATACATTGTAAATAAGAACTGGAGGGGGAAAAATAATGAGATTATAACAAAACAGAAAGGAAACAAATTTTATGTATATTGGAGGGTAGAAGGGTGGGTAGGGCTATGGGGAAAAATGAGAATTAAGTTGTGTCTTATACTGGTACAAATCCCCATTGTGGAGTACAATCATGATGTGTATATGTAATGTACCAATAAAGATTTCCATTTTTAAAAAGAGAACTGGAAAGAACACATAAAACTCAAGTAGCAACTAATGGAATATAATTTCTCAGAAACATTAAAATGGCTGTGAAATTGAGTATGAAACCCATAATGCTCAGTTATCTCTAAAAAGTATACAAAAAGGTTATAAATGCCATAAACATGGCACCTATGAGTGATAAAATGGTTAAAATTTTTAAAACTTGATTC
Organism: Petromus typicus; assembly: GCA_004026965.1. Taxonomy (NCBI): domain Eukaryota; kingdom Metazoa; phylum Chordata; class Mammalia; order Rodentia; family Petromuridae; genus Petromus; species Petromus typicus. Next base: position 6,756 of record PVIR01007419.1, on the reverse strand, counting down.
CTAAATCATGATGAGTGAATCCAGAGAGGGTATTTGATTTTGAGGGTGCTGCTCCACAGGTTGGTGGGCCAGATCTGTCATGTCCGTTGGCAGGCTACCCTGCCTGCTTTTCCTTGGTGTGACACACACCAGGCAAACATGATGCTGTATGAAAGCCAGGAAAATTCTCACTATGTGTCATGATCGTGAGAAAGGCAGAGCCTGGCCACTGCTGACAGTCAACGGCCTTCTGGAATGGTAGCAGTGAAAATCCCATCAACATACTTTACCCTTTAGAGCTACTCCAGCATATGCTGATCTCACCAAGTGGACTGATAAGTGGAGTGTGATCTTAGCCTCAAACAGTTGTTTCCAAACAACCAAAGTGAGTTGGAATGAAAGTGTGCATTTTGGGTGTTGTTATTGTTGTTGTTGTTTTCTGATACAGCCAATGCCTTGCAAGGCTAAGAGTTCAACAACAATTTTTCCACTGCCTATATTACAAAGAGCTTTTTTTGGTATCTGAACATAACACAGCAATGGGGGGGGGAGGAAGAAGAAATAACTTAAATACCATGGGATGAAACCAGCGAGGTTCTCTGGCCAAAGCACAGAGTGAACTTCACATTATGCAGCTGATTTGATTCTAATTCAGCTCAACCTGTTTCTGTGCTGAATTTATTATCTCTTGTTCTTTTTGCTCGTCATTTGCCATGAGACTTGGTCTACTTGTAGGTTTCAGGCAGGGGACAAGGAAAAGGACGACCTGATGTTAGTATTAGAAGAGATTGCACTAAATTTGAGAGTGAGAGCAACGATTCCACGGGTTCGTACTTAGAAATAGGCTCTGCTTCAAGAAATAAAAATAGAAGTGTCTGAACATATCTACAAAGCTCAGCCACGTGGAATTACAATGTCAATTCCTTTCAACCTTCTTTTTAGTCATCAGGATTCCAAAACTAACAAATTTGAAAGCTCTTACAGTCAAGTGTCTTTTATGTAACCCTACACTTGAGGTTGCACTGATCCAAACCGTCTGCATACTCAGTAGTTCCAACCTGGCTGTTCGCATTCCTTTAAAATAATTATCAAGTATTAAATGTCAATAACTAAACACACATTCTCACAAGGCACCGAAACTCTAATACAGTTACTACTTAGTTAATGATCATCTGTATGATGCTAAAATAGACATAGGGACTTTGATTACCTTCTAAATAAATACAACATATTAAATTGAAATTTTAAAATTGCCTAATGTTTTACCAAACTGTTTCTAATTTGCCCAAGGGCCTTGGTTAGCATACTTTCACTATCATATATTCAAAGTGGAAGAACTGGAAACAAAAAACAGATTTAGGAAATCAAGATCTACTACTTGCATCAGACGATAATTTGGTGTATTTCATAATCACTACAGGAATTAGTTGTTTTTATGAATGCTTCCATATTTTACCTCTGTTTTCTATACAAGAGATATATCTTAATGTTCTGAGGACATTGAATTTCTCTTTCCCTCTGCTGTTTATTGATCTTTTGCCTGAGTGGAATCTCTTTGAAATTAAGGGGAACTTTTTGTTTAAAAGAGGTACTTAGAGGCCAATGAGGAGTCAGAATCTGACCCAGGCCATTCTAAACTCTTGTTTATCTAGCATTCATCATTTTCTCCTCTAACATCTGAATATAGTTTCCAAAACCACAAACCTCACAAGTGTTTAGATCCCAGACTTGTAAACAGGTTTGATTTCCTTTTATTGAGCGTCTTCCTTCCTCATATCTTATTGCACTCAGCTGGCCCTAATTCCTTTCCATGTACTTCAAGAAATGAAATATTTTGTCTGAATGAACAGTAATCATGTGTTTGAGAGGATCAATCCTGAGACAACAGAAAAGTGAATTGTTTTCACTGAATCTGTTTACAGTGACTGAGCAACTAGGGTTTGGATGAGTAAATAGAAAGACCAGTAATTTTACTGAATTATATTGTTCAATTCCAATTGTGCCTTTTAACGTAAACAGCTAAGTGATTGATGTATTATTGAATATTTGTGGAGCGTGTCTGTAATGAATATGTTTATGAATGACCCTCTGAGAGTAAATCAATGTTAGAAAGATATCTCTGTTGATTTGGAGACTAAGTGATTGCAAATCAAATGTTAAAGTGTCCAGAGTGTAATACTGTGTACTTTAAAATCTAAGAAGGAAAATAAAAGTATCTGAAAAGCAAAACAACCGGTGATTTATGGGAAATTTAAAAACTGGAGACTTCTTTTTAACATTGTTTAGTACCTGAAGTCACTATTTGAATCATTCTTTAGATAGAACATCCATGTGGCATAATCACATATATAAGTGTCTTAAATCATACATTTCTTTTAAATTTAGGCCATTATTAACTATCAGGAAAACACACTTATTATTCTGTTCACTAAATAAATTATCTTTGTGAAAATATTTTTTCCATAATCCTACTAATTCATGTCTTCTCTTGAGCTTCATGGATGCCAAGTAGGCAAAGGGTTGGGAAGGAAGAGTAGCGACAGCTCTTCTATATATTTGGTTGCAGAATCTTGCTCTTCTCCCTCCTTTCATCTTTTATAAAATTTCACGGTCTCCCTCAAATTGCTCTACGTTCTAAATGCCTGTGACTTGATTCAACACCCCAATAAATAGTTACCTTCCACTACCCATGGAAAGGATACTCATACACTTCATACACAAAGGCGATTTGTACAATTTTCAGATAGAAGGATACTTGAGAAACTCGACAGATATGACCCTCTGTTATATCTGGGGATACAGAAAGTGTTGATACAGCTCAAACTGGACAAGTAATGTCTCTGTGACAAGGTGACAGCATGTGATCGTTCAGGGATATCTCCTCTTTCTCACATCTTCTAGTCTTCTTTTCCCAGATTTCATAGTTAATCTCTTCCCTTACTGTACACTGACATATTTAGATATACATTTCAACCGTATATTTAAATATATATAAGCAAATTATTGTTCTAAGACTGAATTATCTTTCAAACTGATTTTCATCCTATATTTACAAGTTATCAATCTTATTACCAATCTTTTCCTTAAAAGAGATCCTCCTGATTCCTCTCTACGAATTTTCCAGAATTCTCCTAGTTGGCTTAAAACTCAGAGTTGTCTTTTCTATTTTCTGCTTCTTATCAATTGACTCCTATTACTATACACTTGCAAATGCTTTACAACTTTCAAAGCACTTTTATTTCCTTGTAATAAGCACGTGGAGCCTGGAGAAAGGATGTCTGAGGAACTTAGTAACCATGATCTCGTTGGAACAACAGTAAAATGGGGATAATCTGTCCAAAATGCAGAACCTCATCCCCTAGCTCAGCCTGCGTCCAAATCTGCACTTTAACATTATCCATGGACAAATGGTCCGTTATAAGTGTTCTAAGAATTGTTTGTCAAAAGTGATAGATCTGCTTATGATTTGATAGGCAGTAAGTGGCAGAGCCAAAATCAAACAAAAAAATATTCTCGTTCCAGGTTCTCCACCCCAAATGAGGTGTTATCAAAAATGGGGTGCTCAGAGGAGCAGCAGCAACCTCACTCCGGAAATTACTCAAAATTCAAATCCTTGGGCTTCACCTCACATCTCTAAATCAGAAGTGCCAGAGATGAGGTCAAGGAATTAGTGTTCTCACAAGCTTTTCACTTAATCCTTACACATGCTTAAGTTTGAGAAGCAATACTTACATGTAATTTTTATCTCCTAAATTCAATTAGGTGTCAACTTTCTGTTATTAGTTATTCTTCTTTATGTCTCTCATTGTCTCCTGTGTCTAACTCATTATTCCCTTTTTTGTGGATGAGCCATTCTAGTTATATTTCTCTCTCTTTCTTTCTCTCTTCCTCTCTCTCTCTCTCTCTCTCTCACACACACACACACACACACACACACACACACACACACTTAGTCTATATTCATTCATTCAAAAAACTGTTCTAGTGTTCTGATAATGGATCTGTTGCAAACATTTCCATGGCTTCCCACTGCCTCCTAGATAAAGCAGTTATCTCACCAGCCCTGAAAGGACCATCAGTGTTTCCTCAGATTTCTACTCAGTATATCTCCCACCACTCTTCTGCATTAGATTTTATTCCAGAAAAAGGTCAAGAGGGAAAAAAAATCCACCAAAACAAAAGAAGGCATATCTCCAGGGGGATTCTATGTTCAGCAGTAAGACTGAAGCAGGTGTTGACTCAGGTCTGTGTAGGGCCAACATCTCAGGGCCAAAATCTACCTACCAAAGTAGCTGAGTTTGACCCCACCAGCAGAAGAAAGTGGGTGTACACACAGTGAAGAAACACAGACCATGACAATTTTCACAGCATGGAGAGATGCCTTAGAGTGGCTGATAATTGTTTGGTCCAATTATTTCTATGGAGCCACTTGATGAAGAATCATAAATATGGCTAAGAAACACAACAGATTGAGATCCACATTTTTTTTTGAATTGCTAAATGTCAAGACTTTAGAAACTTTCAAGAATGCATCATCTTATTATAAATCTAATAAAAGGGCTCCACTGAAATTCAACACTGTACATTTTATCCAGTTCCTTATGCTGTTGCACATGGAGAATTTCATACTCTAGCAGTGATTTTCAATCCTGCATATACTCTAACACCCCCAGGAGAGTACAGAGAAAAAATTGTACTTTAGGCCCACATCCAGAGACTATATTTAATTGATCTGTAGAGAGGACCAGTCATTTTATTTCATTAATTGCTTAATTTCACCAAAAAACTATAATGTAATCAAGATTGAAAACAGTCACACTGTGCAGTGATTTTCATTACAGCACATGTAAAACAGCAGACTAATACCATGACTCTGGGGTAGGGTCTATGATTCTGTGCTCCTAACAATTTCCTGAGTGATCCTTTTGGTGCCTGTGCAGAGACCCCACTCAGAGAAGCAACGTACCACACAACTTCAGCTTCCATTATTGTTTTCACTGTCCTCCAAATTACTTCCTTTTCTGTACACAAACATATAATCCTCCCTGTAAAGTCACTCCTTATGTCTCACATAGTGTAGTCATTCATTCAGCAAACATCTGTGTTCCTGCATGCCAGTCATGTTATAGTGTTAGAAGAGACCTGAAGTTAATATAATCTTTAAAATAAAATCCTGAATAAAACAAATTAAACTTTTGAAAAACAGGAAGTTGATACTGACATACCACCTTGAAAATGTACATATCCATGGTTGTCTTGGAAATAAACCAGGAAAATGAAGAAGTATTAAATAGGATGACAGTGACGCAGCCCACAAGAAAGACATGAGGAAGTGTTGTACCCATAAGTGTCTGTTTCCTCAGCTTTAAGCAAGAAGGATGAAAGAAGCAGTACTGTAGGATTATGTGTATTCTAACAGAGCTTTGTAAACAGAAAGGTATTATATTATTCCCATAAACTGGCTCTTCATATTGAAATCCTGATAAGATTTCCAAAAGATTAACTTCTTATTTATATTTAATTCCTCACAAATACATTCTGCATTTTTGACCACTTAACCACTTTCTAAATATAGCATTATTTTGAAATAGGAGAGAAACATCAATGATGACAAAGCTAGTGTAGCTTTCCTACAATAGTTTCATAACTAAATACTTGGATTAAGTATTCACATCTTTAAGTATATGGGTTTCAAATGAGATCATTATATTTCTCAGAGATGCTATAATAAGTTCAAAGCAGGAAGGGTACAGCATAAAATATGCAAAGCCCTACAATGCAGGCAGTTACTAAGCACATGCTTATGAGAAGATCATCTCATCCAACTGAGGCAAATGTATCCTATTAAGAAAAACTCTTTACAAGTGGTTTCTTTACATCTCGTTTGTATTAAGAAAAAAAAAACATGACCACACTGCTCAGCAAAAGCCAGGACGCTTCTTATTTTATAGATCATATAGATTTTGTGTGATTATAACATGCTCGTTCAGTTGGGAAATTCCCCCATACGAATATTATCACATAGCAAGTTTCAGTCATTTCTTCTTTTTCGAGCCTTAGAAATCTGACCAACAGCAAAACTTGAAGAAAATATTTATACTCAGGCTTCAGCAAAAGTTAAATCTACTTGTTCATACAATATTCAAATGTGTTAAAATTTTTTATTCTTACACATGCTTTGATCAGATTTGTCTTTTTTTAAAAATTTTGTAATCTTTATTGGTACATTAAATATACGCATCATGGTTACACTCCATAATGGGGACATGTACCAGTATAAGACACAACTTAATTCTCATTTTTTCCCATAGCTCTACCCACCCTACCCCCCATATACATAAAATTTGTTTCCTTACTTTTTTGTTACAATCTCATCATTTTTCCCCCTTCTCCCTATTTTACATTGAGCATTTTCTATTTCACAATATATAACATACAATGCTAGGACTCATTTACATCTTTATTTTCTCATACCAGAGAAAAGATGCGATATGTATCTATCTGTGCCCTATTTATTTCATTTATGAGGATATCCTCAAGGTATGTCCATTTAAGTATAAATGATTCAAACTCATCATTTTTTATGGCAGAGTAATACTTCATTCTGTAGAAGAACCACAGCTTTTTTATCCAGTCTCCAGTTGATGGACACTTGGGTTGTTTCCAAGATGTAGCAATCACAAATTGGGCTGCTATAAACATGGGTGCACATATGTCACTGTGATATGAGTCTTTTAATTCTTGTGTGTATATACCTAGCAGGGCAATGGCCAGGTC
>PVIR01007418.1:0-61045 GCA_004026965.1 Petromus typicus | reverse complement strand
AATATTTAAAAGGAAATAAGATGTAGGGGTAAATGACAAGAAGAAAAATAATGTGATGGTAATAAAAAAGAAACAAAGCTTATGTATATGGGGGTGGGGTTGTAGCATGGGTAGGGGGATGGGAAAAACTAATACATTTTTATTACTTTACTTACAAATTACTATAAATAAGAAATTCCTATGATTTGCAGAAAACCAGCATGAAATATGTGTGTATGTACATACATTGGTCTACATAAGTGCTCTTTTTAAATTTTTCACTAATTTAACTCTTTTTAAAAACTCAACTGAATACTGTGGTCTTTGCCAGTCCTCAAAATTCTGGGTCTCAGCTGTGCAGGATGGCACACATCTGTAATCCTAGCATTCTTGGAGGCTGAGACAGAAGGATCACAAGTCTGAGCCCAGCCTGAACAACTTTGCAATTTAGGGAAACTCTCAACATTTTTTTTAGAAATGAAAAGGTACTGGAAAAAATGAAAAGGTGCTCAATTTTTTTTTTCTTTAAATGAAAAGGTGCTGAAAAAAAATATATCAGTGCAAAAGCCCTGGGTTCAATCCTCCATATTTGAAAAAAAAAAAAAAAATGAGTCTTCTAGTCAAAAAACTTATAAGGTAAAACGTTTTATAGTTTGTTGCCTGAATTTGGGGAAATAAGACTGTCTTGTAGCTGGGACAAGAAGAACCTTGTTCATCCTACCCATTTAACCACAGAAAGTCCAGGGGTTCTAATTGAAGGATGACTATTGACACGAAGGATTCACTGTTAGTTTTGGAGTCAGAGAAATGTAGACAAGTTATGTAACCCACCCATGCCTGTTTCTTTCTAAGATGGACATAATTTATGTCTCTGATGGTTGCTGGGAAGTCTAAGAAAATGGATGCAAAATACCTGATTTTGTAAATCTTCAAAAGTTACTGTTTTATATTATGGTAGCATTCTGTGTCTAACCATGGTGACGGAAAGCTAACCTTTATGGGAGAAGGAATGACAAACCTGGTAATTCCCAGGTCTTTTTCTATGAACCAAGTAGAGGTGACCGTGCCGGGTGTCAAAGCAAATGGCCTTTGACCACTCATCCACTTATTCAGGTTGAGGATTGCATGCGATTAACTGAAAAACGGAACTTAGAGGCAATGGCATATGGTCTGTTTCACATATAGCCCTTCTGCGTGTGATAATTCTCTCAAGCTCCATCCGTCTGATGAACTCTACGTCCTGGTAAAAGAAACCAGCTGAAGACCCAGCAGTACGAAGTGAATGAAGAACCATTAAGAAACAAAACAAAGGAGAATCCAGAGGGTCTGTTTATCTTACAGGAAAGGGCACCTTCCTTTCCTCCGCCGCACAGCAGGAGTGGACCACGCAACTGTTCACCGACACCGAGAGGGCCGAGCTTGCGGCTCATAGCACGGATCTCTCCCCTCTGTGCTCTGACAGCCTGTTCTCTCCTCCCGGGGCTTCCGAGGGTGTTCCCCGTACACACTAGAGCAGAGATTCTAAACCTGAAAAAATAAACTTTTGTGTCCTTTCTATACATGCAGAAACCTCTCATCAGCCCCTGAGACAGACGTTATCTTCTTTACGCTCTCACTAGCCAAGAGTTGACTGAGCTTTCTTTCTTGCTGCTTACACTGTAGAAGGTACAAATAAGCTACATTTGCATTTTCCAACTATTCAATTTTATTTTTAAATGAGTGGGCTTTTAAAAGCTACATGTATTCAAGCGTTGGTAAATCCCCCTGGATTTACTTAACTAAAAGAACTGCCACAGGATTTTGATGTGTGCCCTTCCGAGCTGATGTGAAGTAGAACACGGTTAAGGGCAGCACAGCGGCTCCCGTGCTCCTGTCACGAAGGCACCAGTAAGAAGACGTGCGCAAGAATGGCGTGGAGCAAATGCTCACACACTAGAGAGGAGGTCGACCAGGAAGTCACCGCGGATGCAGTCGTGGCCTCAGCTCAGGTTTCGCACTTTTCCACAAAGAGGAGGCAGCCAGCCTCTTATCTGGAACGGTGTACTGCTGTACTATGATAAAATATATTCAGTCACAGGAATGAGCACAGAGCTCAGAGACGAAGTATGTGTATATAAGATGCCCAGATACACGCCGACACAAATGTGCATCTGTGAAAGAGCTTTCCCAAAGCAGTATTTGAAAATCATTAGGAAGTTCAGTTTAAACCACCTCACAAGGTAACGGTAGATTTGGTTGTGGCACAGAATCCACTACAGGGTCGGGATGCACAGCCTTCTGCGCCTGTAGCTTTTTGCTTATTAGAAGTGCTATTTATGCTTTTTTTGTCTAAGGCAGTCAGGAGCATAACAGCAGTATTTGCTAAAATCTGACTCTTCACTTGGGCCTCCAGATGCCTGATACGTAATTAAAGGAAGAACAAAGCTTGATCTTCATTTGTATCTTTTGTTACCTTAAAACATGGAGTCAAATCCTCCCCAGCTCTACATTCAGGTTTATTTATCATTTAGGAAGTGTCTGCATAAAAGTTGGCAAAACAATGTCGATTAGCCCTGAAGGTATGTACTATTGTCCTTGATGGCTTAGGACACCATGAAAAGGGACTTCTAGGAACACTCAGCGAATCTGAGAAATGTTCAGTCTTGTTTTAGCCTTGGGACCCCCTGGCTTCCAGGAGAAGCCCAGCCATCCATGACTGAGACCACCACAAAGACAACCATTTCCCGGGATCAGAAGTACCTTGGAGTCATGGAAGTTCGGGAGCTATGGAACCAGGACTGAGAGGATGATCACATGGACCCCAGTGTCCCTCAGCTAATCCCATGGGCCAGTCTGATCTCCTTCATCCCAGGGTGTCCCTCTACCTGCTCACACTGGAGTCCTTTCCTAATTTTTCTTACTCTTTTGTTAAGGAACTGCCTAACTTTTCTCAGCTCCTCCTGTATCAGTTTATCTTGTTTTTCTTTTTGATAAAGTACCTCATACATAGCCCCGGCTGGTGTTGAACTCACAACAATCCTCCTGCTCTAGGAGGGTTCTGAAGGCTCCCTTCTGTAAACTGAAATGTCATGTGTGCACCGCCATGCCCAGGCTTACTTTATAATTAAAGCTTTTACCTGCAAATTTGTGCTTTGGTTTTAATTTTCATTTCTACTAAAGCAAGGACCTATAGCAGCCAGTGATAGTTGTGAAAGCATTTTGAATGCTGGTGAATCGAGGTTGGCTTCTTGAGTTGAGAGGGACCTGCAGCTGAGTACATATCTCTAAAGACAGTAAGAGTGAACACACTACGCCGGCTCGTCCACTGACAGCTTGCAGAGGCCGGAGTGTCGTCTAGTGAAGAGGAACAAGTAGTCGCAATGATATGGACTCCAGGATCTGCTGTGAGCATGAACATACCGTCAGGACAAACACCTAACGTGGTGAGATGCTCATTAGGGAGTTGCTGCAGGCTCCTGGTGACGGCAATTCTGCAATTGTTTCTGGAAAGCTATTCTTGTAGCTGTTGATTAGAATGGTTGGAGTGAAAAACGTCACAAGAGAAGTAGTATATTTTTGTAGCCTCTGATAATGGAAGCCTGAGTGCATTGGTGCCCATGGGAAGAGAAAAGAGCTGTTGCTGCTTTTATTAAATAAATAAGATCTGAAATTATGACTTCAGAGACCTGTGCAATTGCATAAGGGAAGAGTGTGGTCATCAGCCACGGACCGACTGCAATCAAGGCTCGATGCCCTGGAGTGGAGGCCTCCACTTATTTACAAGGCTGATTTTAAGTGCTGGCTGCTTGGATGCCAAAGGAGAAATTTCAGTGTACTGGTAACTCCTCTTATTCAAACAGTTCTCCATCTGATTTTTCCTTAGATCCCTAAATCACCTCAAGATTCCAGGATCAAACAGCAAACATGCAAACCCCAGAGGGCCACACGATTCTCAAATACCCATCTCCCTGAGTCCCTCCTCTACAGCAGACCCGGCAGGGCTGGGCCCAGCCAGGAGCACTCACCGCAAGCACCCGCTTTGGGCGGAAGCGCTCTCCACGTAGTGCTTCAGAGCCAGCTGAAACTCTTCCAGGTCCTCTTCTATCACAGACATCTGCCGCTGCACCAGCATGATGTGCTGTCGAAGAAAGGGCAGCGTCAAGGCTCTGGCTGTCCTGGAGCTTCATTTCAAGTGGCCTCATCGCCAGCATCCCACCCTCCTCACACAGCGAATGACTGCCATCCCAAGACAGGCCTAGGGAAGCCCATGATTGTTCCAAACCTAAATTTATAGGAAGTCTGTAATACAGGAAGATTTTTTTTGGGGGGGGGGGGCTGTGGTACAGAAGCTAAAAAGAAAGTGTCCTTTACTCACTTTTCTTTTTAAAAGGAGTGAGTCGATTACAATCGCTGGAAGGTTTTAAGATTAGATCTGTGTCAGAACCTCTGGGAGTGGGGCCCAGCACTGGTATTTTTCAGAACCGCTCTGTGTGTCTCTAATAGGGAATACAGCTGAGAGTACTGTCCAAGAGTCACCCACATTCACTGCATAGCTTCACTTTCTTGGATATTTTGTGATATAAGACATATTATGACAATCGTTACAAAAAAATTCAAACAATATGTGTTTACTGATGCATTTTAAATGGTGCATCGATGATTACAGGATTCACAAATCTATTACCCACCTACAATAGGTCTCGCAGAAAGCACCATGGCCTTAGGTGGAGTCCCTACTGAACGGACCACACTGGGTTGGGTGGTTCACATATCAAACCCTCTCACTATCAGAACAACTGTACTGTAAAGACCTTCTGTGGGTTTCTCATGGGATCTTAGATCTCAACATTAGTCCTTTCCTCTTTGGTAAGGATTGGGAGAAAAATTATAAAAGTGCAAATAAATGTAAGATGATGTCAGCCACAAAAGTATAAAATCTATCAAAACATAAAGATAATCTAGAGTATAAAGAAAATGACTTTCGAATATTACCAGCTACATAGCCTAAGAGTTAGAATTAAACTGTTAGTCTACAATCTCCTATTCCAATGAATTTCTCACTTTATGTTAATAACTACTATTGACTAAACATCAGTTATAACACAGACACTATAAAGGGCAATCATTATATTTAACAAATGTTCCTAGTTTGTGATAAGTAAATACTAGGTCCTGGGTCTTGGGCATACAGTGATGGATCAAGCCAGAATTTTTCTCTTCATAGGGTTTAGCAGAAGAAGAAATGAGCCAAGAGAACCATGTCTAAGAAATGACATTAGGTGTAGTCACTGGCACACAGAACTGACTATATGTAAATTGACCAGATGGCTATCAAATTGTGGAGGAACTGCATTGCCAAAGAAATCCTGGTCCTAGTCTTAAAATTCCTTGACTATTTAGGTCATAAAATTATATTTGGACCAACAAATACATATGAGCAGGAAGCAGGCTATGGATATTTCAAGTCCTCTTCCAGCAAAGGGGGGAATATTCTCCAGTGGGCTGTGTCAGATGGTCATAGAAATTAATGGACAAAGAAGAAGCTTTCAAAAAAAGAGCAGCAGAAATCTTTCAAGACTAGAGATCCAACGTCCAATACCACAACTCTAACTGGAAAATTGCTTCCAAGTATTAATTTTACTGTTGCAGTGAATGTTGTGTATTTCCCATTCACCTCTTTCCTAATTCAGAGTTTTTGTGGCATTCTTAGTTTTTATCCTGGGCTTTATCTCTGTATATTTTTTCTGTTTCTCTCTCTCTCTCCCTCTGTCTTTCTTTCTCTCTGCCTATTTCTTTGTCCCTTCTCTCTTCTTCTCACTTTTCCCTCGCTCTCGCCATCTTCCCATTCTCTGAGGGGTCCTTTACCTCATTCTTCACTAATGTGTCAGAATTCAGAAGGCTATTTCCTAATTTCACAGTTAAGACAGTTTTATCCAAAGATCTTAGATTTTAACTATAAGCAGAAGTTTTTGGAAGCTTTAGATGTCTCCCTTCTGGAGGGATTTGTGTACGTGTTCTATATGTGGAAAGAAAGATGTAAATCAATATTTGACGACTGTAAGATGGACTGTGCTGCTTCTAAGCTGTTCATCTCTCTCTGGCTAGATAAATCAATAGGCCTTGTACTGCATCCTACCTTGCAGTTAGGTTAACTAGCTGATGAGTTCTCCCCCACAGACAGACACATTATGTGCTACTTGTGAACCAAGACTTAAGAGAATGTGAACCTCTTCTACATTCTTTCTTTCCTTCTCTGTTGGCAGGGTGAAGATCTATTTTAGGGATGAGACAGATACAAATGAAAGGACTATGGGTTTCCAAATCACTACATGGACTGTTAACTGGACAAGGAATGAACTTTTACTGTATTAGAACCATTCTACATTTGGATCCATTTGTCCCTGTAGTCTAGCTACCTGCATGAGTTCAACAATTTATTTGAACTTTGTTTTACTTCCTTTCAGGATCATAAATCAAGAATGGGAAGATTTAAGCCTAGAATAGTTCCCTAAATTTCTGTGGTGAACTGTCAGCTCCTAGGAGTCAGCACTCCTAGGAATCCTTTTTTTTTTACATTAATAACTAAATAGAGTTAATGATAATCTCCTAAAATAAAGGTGGACATATCTTTTTCCTAGAAATCTGTAAAGATTTCTTCATTGAACCTTTGTGATTAATAATCATTCAGATGATTTTTATGGCCTTCTTAATAAGATATTTAAATATATCCATCTACTCGCTATAATTCTTTTACTCTCTAGGCAATTCTTTTTTGTTTGTTTTAATTGATTTTATTGTCACTTTTTATACATACATTATGATCACACTCCACATAGAGGGTTTGTACCAGTACATGACACATCCTGATGCTCATTTTTTCCCATTCCCCTGCACTCCCTACAACTCCCCTCCCCCTGTACTAAAGGCAATTCCTACGTGGTCTGTCAGAACAGATATACAAAAGGACAAGGATCTTCCACTACTCTTGGAACCCACATCCTATGAAATATACCTTTCTGCTCCACCCATGAGACTTGATTTCTCTTTCCCTTCCTGTAGATCTAGGGTGGTCTTCTACTCTGCTCTGTCTGCCAATGTGGGGCAGAACTAAAATGTACCAGTTTCAAGTTAAGGCCCAGGAAACTTATTAGTTCCTATTCATTCTCTTGGATCCCCAAGATTGTCATGTGAACAACGTTTGCTAGAGCTGGAGCCAGCAAACTTTCTTTGTACATGGTAGATATTTTATTTTAAATTAATATTTATTTATTTTTAATTTTTAAAATCTTTATTGGTACATTAGGCATACGCATCATCGTCACATTCATCATTGAGAGTTTGTACCAGAATATGACATGACTTGATTTTCATTTTTCCCCTTAAATATTTATTTTTGTAAAGATAATATATGAACATGGTTAAAAATTTAAAAGGAGTAAATTTTACTCAGAGAAAATTCTCATCCCACAGCCACTCACTTCTCCACAGAGTGAGGGCTATTGTCAGCCATCTCTTGAACCCCAGCAGAGCTACCTGGTGCATGGAAATGTGTTGTATTCTGGGTAGAACTCTTCCCACATTGTGTTCATTGTCTCTCTTTCACCTAATAATTTATCTTGGAAAATGTTTCATAACATGAAAAATTGCTTCATTCTGTTTTATTATTTGGTTTCATGTTTCATGCATTTTCACGGCCACTAAGTTTTCCATTCCACAGATATACAGAAATATATTTTATCTACATCCTATCATTATTTTAATAAAAAACATTGTAAGTACATTGACATATATGTAAGATGTATTTTTAGAAATAAATAGCTAAGCCAAAGTGTGATTTTAGCCAATTTCACAATAAACGGAGAAAAGCTGAAAGCTTTCCCTGTAAAATCAAGAACAAGACAAGGGTATTCTCTATCACCACTACTCTTCAATATAGTTCTTGAACTATATTAGCCAATGTAATCAAGCAAGAGGAAGAAATAAAAGAGATAAGTATACAAGTTGAATTATCATTATTTTAAGATGACATTATCCTTTTATTTTTTTTTTTTGTTGTTGTTTTGTGTTTTTTGAGACAGGGTCTCACTTTTGTAGTTCAGGCTGGCCCTGAGCTCAGCCACAAAATCACATCACAGCAATCCTCCTGCCTCTGCCTCCCGAGTGCTGGGATTACAGGCGTGAGCTACCGCGCCCGGCACTGTGGTATGTGGTACTGGTTGCTGCTGGGTTGAGTCTCCACGCCCAGTATTGTTATGTGGTTACCGGTCCTTGCACTTGCAAGACAGGCGCTGGAACCACTGAGCTGTATCCCCGGCCCGATGACATTATCCTTTACATAAAAGACCTCCAAATTATACCAAACATGAGTATTCATGGATTCCTATAATATCTTAAATAACTTAATACCAAAATTCAGTAGTGCATCAGGATATAAAATCAACACAAAAATTAACGGCATTTGTGTACACCAATAATAAATTCACTGAGAAAGAAATTAGAGAAACAATACCTTTAATAATAGCATCAAACAGGGAGCAGGAAGTTGTAGGGAGGGCAAGGGAATGGGAAAAAAATGAGAATCAGGATGTGTCATGCACTGGTACAAACTCTCAATGTTGAATGTAATCAAAATGTACATATAAAATGTACCAATAAAATCATTTTTTTTAACAAAATCAATTTTTAAAAAATTCAGTACCTGGCATTTACCTAACCAAGGAAGAAAAAAAAAGATCTTTCCATTAAAAATACAGTGCTCTGAAAACCAAGATCAGAGAGGACATCAGGAAATAATAGATAGCTCCTGTTTCTGGATAGGCAGAACACATACTGTCACAATGGCCATACTTTCCAAACTCGTAAACAGACTTAACACAATCCCAATCAAATACTAATAGATTCTTCATAGTACTACAGAAACCAATGACAGGTTTTTCTTTTTTTGTATGGTTGGCTAAGGGTTTGCCAATTTTGTTTATTCTAAATGTACCGATAAAATCAATTTTAAAAAGAACTAGAGAAAATAAGCTAAAATGCATATAGAACTAGAAAAGACCTAGAATAGCAAAAGTACCTCCAGACAACTAGAGCTGGGCAAAAGGAGTCACAATTCTAGACTTCAAGGTGTGAGTTATACTGTGAAGCTATGACAATAAAAATAGCAGGGTATTGGCAAAAACAAACCCCAAACCAACCAAACTCACACACAAAAACAAACGTGATGGAAAAAAGAGAGGCTGCAGAAAAAAACTCCATGCACATTCAGCTACCTGATCACTGACCAAGGGACCAAAAACGTTTGGCGGAGAAAGGATAAGCTCTTTAATGGATGAGGCTGGGGAAACTGGCCATCCACATGCCAAAGACTGAATCTAGCTTTGTGTCTCTTACCATGTACTCAACTGAAATAAGAATGGATCAAACATCTAAATATCAAAACAGAAACAACCTGCTGGAAGAGAAAATAAGTACAAGTCTTGAAGTCATAGGTGCAGGCAAGGACTTTCTGAACAGAAATTCAACTGCACAATAAGTAACACGAAGAAACAATAAAGGATAATATAAATTTTAAAAGTAGATGATGGGCATGGATAATCTGCGAAAGTCTGACTATTCTGATGGAAGAGACCTTTTTGAATTGTGGGATATGAGGTTGGGAGAGGAAAGAAAGGAGTCCCACTGCATTCTTGGGATGTATATGTCTCTCCTACCAAATACACAGCCTAGAAGCTTACAGGAACTCAGTAACCCACACTGTGGATAGCTAGTGCAGATCATACTTTAGGGATAGAATATTCTTTCATAATGCTACATTTTGTTCCTCTGACCTAGAAGGAAGAGCATACTCTTTGTCATTTGGCTTATGGAAATTTTATTACAAAGGAATTATGGGGAAACATTGGGAATTTCTCAGTTTGAAAAGTTCATAGGTAGAGTCAATTTGAGCTTACAGAATTATATTGCCAGTGACACTAGGTCAGAGTTGCATGTGCCTTTGATTTCTTGGAGTCTTTCAAGAAATGTCAGCTTTTAAAATTTGATATATTTTTAGGAGACAAGTGTGTTTTGAATACAACTTGTTTTTCACATTATTCGGCAGTATTAACTACATTTACAATTCTGTTCTGAGTATGTCCTCGGTGATACTATGGATTTTCCTGTTTAGTGTGACAATTTTTTAACAGCTTTTGCAAAGCAGGACCACATTTTGACTTGATACTCCCAGATAGATTAGTTGGTGATAGCCCCTACTTCTAAATATACAGTGGAATAAATTGACTTCAAAAGATATTATTTGATTTGGTAAGAGTGAAGAAGCAAAAAGGATTTTAGGTTTGTAGACTCCTGATGTGATAGAGTATGAGAAGCTATCTGAGAATATACAATGGCAATATTCTAAGGAAAAGTTTGAGATTTTAAAAAAACACAAGATTATGACTATAAACATACTTCTTTTGAATGTAGATAGTACCTAGAAAATTATCATGGTATTGCAAAAAATCTTCTGAAAAGCAGGACCACACAAAGCACAAAATAGCCTCTGTAAGGAGGACTCTAGTGGGTCCGCACACTTGGCTAGACCTACAATATGTGCTCTTGTGGCTGTGATCCTTTCAAAACTCCCTTTCAAAACTTAAAAATAACTAGAGAAAATAAGCTAAAATGCATATAGAACCAGAAAAGACCTAGAATAGCAAAAGCACCCCCAGACAACTAGAGCTGGGCAAAAGGAGTCACAATTCTAGACTTCAACCTTGCATTGATTCATACCCCTTTCTTACTATCTGACAATTAGAGAACAAAAAATATCCTCAAATTTTCAACATGTTACAAAATCATGGTATTAGAGACCAGATCTAAGACCCCCTGACACATATTTATTTCCTGTTGTATTAGAGCAACAATAAAAATCACAAGTTGTCAAGGTTATTATCTTTATATAATGCTTATTATAAATTGACAATTTAATATTCCTTTATAATACCGTTGTGTTCTTTTAGTTCAGTGTTAGAACCTTCAATATAGTAAAAGAGAATGAATACTGTTTAAAAAATCATAGTTATTCTTTCTGGCTTTGTCTTTGATAGGTCATTATGGAAGCATTCTCTAATGCCCTAAATTAGGTTTTGTCCTCTTGATGTGGAAATCTAGATGTTCTTGTAATAATAATCTTGACATTTTATTTCAGATTTTTTTTTGCATTTTTTGACACAGGGTCTCACTTTGCAGGTCAGGCTGGCCCTGATCTTCAGGCTGGCCTTAGCCTTGCAGCAATCTTCCTGACTCTGCCTTCCAAGTCCTGAGTTTACAGGAATGAGCCACCATTCATGGTTTATCCCAGATTCTTATTTGATACCTGTATTTCCTCCTCGTCTGTTTTCTAGACTGCAATATTTTCCCAATTTATCTCTAGACATTTTCCCCAGGCCTGGCACATAGTGGGTCAGATGGGTTGTTATTTTATTTTATTTTTTTTTTTTTTGAGACTGGGTCTCGCTTTGTGGTTCAGGCTGGCCCTGAGCTAAGCCTCAAACTCACATCACAGCAATCCTCCTGCCTCTGCCTCCCAAGTGCTGGGATTACAGGCGTGAGCCACCACGTCCGGCACTGTGGTATGTGTACTGGTTGCTGCTGGGGTGAGTCTCCACGCCCAGTATGCAATGTGGTCACCGGGGATCGAACCCGGGTCCTTGCGCTTGCAAGACAGGCGCCGGAACCACTGAGCTAACTCCCTGGCCCTGGGTTGTTATTTTTGAAGCAAGAAATAAAGATGATCTTGCTTTTGATCCCTGATTATTAACATTCGTTTAGTGAACTTTATGTGTTTATTCATTCCAGAAATGATTTAAGGTGGTCCTAAAAATTCTAGTCTATAATTGCTAGATATTCTTTTATTTATCTCTATAATCTTGTCTTCTTCTTTCCTCTGTATCAAGAACAAGGGGTATACATGAAAAAGATTTTGTTTTGCTTTTATTAGTTATGTGGACCTGAATAAATTACTTAATCTTGCTTAACTCTTCTCCTACATTAAACTCAAATAATGGCACTTATACTACACAGTTCTGAGGAGGATTAAATAGAACAGTGTGTATAAAGTTTTTGCCTAGACTAGGTATTTAATAAACGTTACTTCCTTTAGGTTAAAGGGGAAAATGGGCTAGACTCCTCACTCCACAGTGCTTCATTGCTCAGTAAAGGAGATACGGCAGTGCTACAGTGCTACAGTCCAGGCCTTCTGCTATGGTTTAAAAAACTCCACCAAAGAATCTCCTCTTCTCTTAAGGTAGGAAACCTCATGAAATAGTCCTGTTAGTCTAGAGACTCAGTGGAAGAAAAAACAGCTCTACCTTAACGGCCATCAGTCTACCAAACACTCAGGTTGGAAGTTGTGACTTAATCCTGCTATGTCCACTTCATCAGTTAGGAAACACCCAGCACTGGATTAGTTAGTATGCTCTGGAGGTATATGGGTGGGTCCTGGGGCTACAGCCTTGGGTGCCACACATAATCCCTTGTCCACTCCTCTGGCATTCGTCCCTTGGACTTCTGCCTTCTACCCCATGCTATTTCTGCCAGGAAGTCAGCTGACCATAGATCAAATTCCCTGAAGTGAGCTACATTGAGCCTCTTTAAGTTGTGGGTACAAGGAACGGTATCTGGGCAATGAGAAAACCGACTAACAGAGAAATATTACATTCTGACAATGAGTACAGGTCTGGTGCCTGGAGTTTAGCTATAGCTTCTAACCCCTGGACATATTAATTTAGCTTCTTTATTTCTCTTTCTTTCCTTCTCTCTTCCTTCCTTCCTTCTTTCCTTCCTTTCTTTCTTTCCACTTAAGCTAACTCCGCACTCCTGGACACGTCCATTTCCTCATGTGTGAAAGGAGGATCATGTTGGCGCTCTCTCCTTGAGCTACTGTGAGACTGAGTGACAGGTGCATGTCCCTCTGGTGTCCAGCATCACTCTTGGTGCATGATGGCCATTAACAACCAAGGCGATACACAAATTGACTCTTGGATTTCTAATACAGAATTTACTTTTAAAAGTTCTAATGCCTTCACTAATGGAAAATGAAATAATCTTTTAGTCAATGAATTCTAAAACTGGTTTTGGGCTTTGGAGTACATTATTGAACACTTGGTAGGATACAATTATGAGTCCTACTTGTGAAACAACTATAAAAATGGTTTTGTTCTTTCTGAAGATAGAGGTTTTATAGCAATCAATAATAATGAACGTTCTACCACTGATAAAAAATACTACCTTTAATGACAAACTTCTTAATGTTTTCTAGTGGTTCTGGTGAAGGTACTGCTCAGTGAACAAAGAGCCACTGCACTGAGCTACATCCTAGGCCTTTTAGATTTTTAATTTTGAACTACAATTTTGCCAGATCACTGAACTACCCAGGTTGGGCTCAAATTTGTGATCCTCTTGATTTAGAACCGCAAAGTTCTGTGATTATAGGCAGGTACCGTCAACTTGACCATTACAGTTATGCTCTGTCACACTTTGGTTATTTCTGAAAGAAAATAACCAGTTTGAGCTCTTACTATGTGTCTCTTCTCAAAGATCATACTTATTTTTACCTACTACACATGGCTGAAAATAGCCAAGGAATGTTTTTCCTGTGCTTAAACAATATCCACAGCTGGACCACCTTTGAAGTCCTGATCTTTTTAAACTACAGAGGTGATTGAAAGATACTGCAAATGTTTAAATTAAAATAAAATTTATTACAATAAAAGACACAGTGCCAAGAATGATGGGATAAGTGTGTTAGAAGTGAGGGGGAGTATTCCAAGGAGGGTTAACAGCAATATGTCAATCAGTGTAATAAAATTTTTAACTTAAACATTCAGCATATCTGTGTGAATCTTTTGATCAGTCCTCATTGATCAAAAGTTTGCAGCAATATCTGTCAAATAAAAATATAATGGCATGTCATTATTCATATCATTCACTTTACTCACTAGATCTGGCCTGTGCAACTTCTGGTTCCTCCCTAAAGACAAAATGACCACAAAAGGTTGATTTTTTTTTAGATTTTTTGAGACAGGGCCTCACTTTGTGGTTCAGGCTGGCCCTGAGCTAAGCCTCAAACTCATCACAGCAATCCTCCTGCCTCTGCCTCCCGAGTGCTGGGATTACAGGCGTGAGCCACCACGCCCAGCGCTGTGGTATGTGGTACTGGTTGCTGCTGGGTGTGGGTCTGTATTGTTATGTGGTTACCGGGGAATCGAACCCGGGCCCTTGCGCTTGCAAGACAGGCGCCAGAACCACTGAGCTAACTCCCCGGCCCAAGAGGCTGATGTTTTGAAGTGACTCAGAACGCTGAGGCAGCCATGACAACACAGCTAAAGGCACATGTGAAAGATTTCCACAAGTGCCTCAGAAAGTGGCAAAAACTCAATGGATGTGTGTTCAAGGTGAAGGGAAGTATTGAGGGGGATTAACAGTGGTGGGTCTTTTACTGTAATATGTTTTTGTAATGTCAACTTTCACCACATGTTTTGATCATGTTTCCCTCTTCCATACACTACTGAGTTACTGCTCCTGTGTGTACTGCTCTGGTAGTGTGCGCATTGGCGGTGACGACCTCTCTTCTATCAAAGGTCAGTGAATGGCACAGCCGCTGCCTTTCACAAGTGATCCTGGATGATTTTTCTCCCACATAGAGAGAGAATAATAGGCTCACATTAGGAAATTGTTGAAGAATAGGCATTTGTCCCTCACAGTGTTAGGAGAACTGTGTTTATTTTTCTTCCCCCCAAGGCTGTGAGATGATACCAGCTGTGGCATCAGAAGATCAACAGCTGCTGTACACAGAAGGCCACACAAACCAGCTCCTCCAGTCTGGGGGCTCCATGTTTGCTCATCCTCCCCGAGAAGTCAGCCATGGGAAATCTGAGGTGCCTGATGAGCTAACACAGAAATATAAGTACTGGATGTGTGGTGAAAAATACAGTGCTATCATTGGAAAATATGCAGATCTCTAAGATTTTAATGCCTTATTTAACTTTTCTGAGAATCATTAAGGCTTTCTATGGAGAATCTTGTGTGCCTCAAACTTGAACAAATGGATAGAAGCCTGTCACATGAGTGGACATCACCTCCTACCACACTGTCAGTGCCTGTGGAACAGTGCATCATACCCAGATGAAAGGTATTTCCCAGCTCTCATGTTAAAGTGATTGTCCCTAAACATCTATAAAGCACATACTATTAATAAAGTGTTATGAAAGAAATGACTTTCTACTGGTATCCATGATTGCAAAATCTGATTTCTCTTTAAATGTAAATACTCAATGTCTCCAAATAGAATATGGTATAAATGTGTTAATATAAAATAAAATAATAAAGTTGTAGTATGTGTTTAATTACTTAATTTATTCATTAAGTTTTCATTGCAGTTGAGTTTACCTATTAGGATAACTTTGTCCATTTTCTTTCAATTTTCATAAATCGTCACCAGCATGACATAAATTATTACACTCTTCCCCCAGGGATATAAATGGTCCCTTTTCTCTAAACATCAAATTATTCTTTGAAAAAATTACTATTGAGCATTTAAAGGTTCCTAGCTTTAGGGTACAGCTCAGGTATATAACGTACTCAACCTAAAAAAGTTTACAAAGTGTGCTTATGATCAAAATTGATGTTACCTTTTTCTGGAAGTCATATTCATTTAATTATTCAATAACTCATGATTAATACATGCATAAAATTTTAATTTTTCATCTATTATATACCAAAGGTTTTCACTAAGAAATGATAAAGTAGGTATTAGGCTTCTACAAATCACAACATAACAATGCAAAATGAAATCCATCCATGTGTTACTCAGTTTTTCAATGTGTGATTGAGACAATGGTTGTTGAGAACACTGAATCTTATCTTAAAATTATACATTTCTAAACTCTTGACCTGGAAAGGTACTTACAGATTTAGTATTCCCTTCAATAACTTCTTCTTCCAGGGGTTCAAGTTTGAGATCCTTCAGGGGAGTGAATGGCAAGCAAAACCAGAACAGAAACAGGAAGACACACTCAGAAATTAGATAATTGAAACAAACATCATATGTTAGTTTTTTATGGGTTAATATTGTATCCAGAGAACCTCATTATTTAAATGAGATGAAAAATTCTGAGTTTAAAAAATTGAGGAGGAAATGGCAAGGTGAGGAGAGCTACAAATAAAATTAGATAATTAAAAAAACATGCATACAAAATAATTGTGATTTTCAAAGATTGAGGAGGACATGGCAGGAAAAAAGCAAAACAGAAATTAGATGATTAAAGCAAACCCCACAGATTCATATTTTAGTTGTTTATGGCTAATGTTACACCATAATAACCTCATTAGCTAAATGACATCAAATAGTTCTGATTTTTAAATGTTTAGCTGTTTCAATGATGCCTCTTTTTTCCTGTGTATCAGTTGTGAAGAGCTATTTCTGATGCGGTCGATTAACAATAACACTGCTGTAAGTTTATTGCTCTGGTGCCATTAGAGAGCAAAAGGGAGGAGAAACACACATTAAAACAGAGTGAAAGGACAGCAAAGTAAAACTCACAGCAACTATGGAATAATTTGGACTAACTGAGCCTAACATGTTGATTTTTCTGCACTAAAAACTGTCACATTTCTGCGTTTCTTATTTAAGACATTAGTCTATTATTGTAATACACTTATATTGCAACATAATTTTTGCTTTAAAGAAGTGAATTAAAAAGTAGATGAAAAGATTAGTGATGTTTACTAGAGAGTGAAGGACTTGTTTATGATTTTAGTCTCTGCGACAGCCAGTGGATAACAGTGGAGTACCCAGTGAAGCCAAGTGAGTAATCTCCGAGGACTTCATTCTAGGGATACATTTCCACTATTTCTTCCAATTGAAAATTATGAACAATAATTCTTTCAGCTGAAAGTTGCAGAAATCCAGACTATCAGAGCTGACATGATATCAGAGCTTTCAGTTTTTTGTTTATTTATTTGTTTTGCAGTATTGGGGATCAAAGTTAGGACTTTTCACTTGTGAGGCAGGTGTGGCACCACTGAGCTAAATCCGCAGCCCTAATATGAACCTGTTACTGCCAGAGCAGTGTGAGTCCAGCAGCACTGTTCTCTGGTGGAACTCTGAGCGGGTCATTTAACTGGCTAGGATTCTTTTTTACTGACCCTTTGCTCTACCTTCTCACTCCCTAAGTCCTCCTCTACCTGGCTTTTTCTTGTCTTTCACATCTCAGCTCAAACATGGGCTCCTCAAAGAGATCTTTGAGCATTTGACCTCTTCATCCCAATCACATGACCCTGCTCTTTTTTTTTTTTTTTTTTTGAGACAGGGTCTCATTTTTGTAGCTCAGGCTGGCCCTGAACTCAGCTTCGAACTCACAGCAATCCTCCTGCCTTTGCCTCCCGAGTCATGGGATTACAGGAATGAGCCACCATGCCTGGCACTGTGGTATGTGGTTTTGATTGCTGGTGGGTATGAGTCACTATGCCCGACACTGTGGTATATGGTTTCTAGGGATCGAACCCAGGACCTTGCCCTTGCAAGACAGGTGTCAGAACCATTGAGCTAAATCCTAGGCTCTTTTTCTATCTCTTTATAGGCAAGGATCTTACATGTTTTGATCACTGCCACATTCCTACTGCCACAATAGTGTCAGACATATAATAGCTACTCAATAATGTTTGAATAAACAAATGGCTGAATGCCTCCTCAAAATCATAGCTTTTTCTTTTTCTTTTTTTTTTTTTTACAAAGGCAAAGCTATATAAAGAGTACAAATGTGAACTGAACATATAAAAGTAGTCAATAGTTAGAAATTATAACATAGTAATCTTCTTGATTGCTATTTCCCAGATACCAGCTCAGGAACACTTTTCAGTCCTACCTAAGGTATGAAAATGTTAAATTGTATGAATATGACATTCTCAGTTACTCCCATTCAAATGAGGATGTCTAGGATCTAATAATACACTAAGTGCTTCTTGAAGAAAGAAGAGGCTTTACTGCTGTCATTGTTGTTGTTTTGTTTTATGGTAAATGTATTTTCTGCAGGATTCAACAAAACAAAAGTATATCCTCATAAATACTTACACAGGTTGAAAAGGATAAAAGGAAAACCTGAACAAACTTGCAGAAATTTCAAGTGCTAGTTTTTCTGGACTTGAGTGGAATCCAGTATGATTTACAATGCCAGACAGATTCATTATAAATACTTAATAGGCAGCAAAGATAACATATGTCCCTCTGTAGGTACACGTCTTTTTAATAGATCAAAGCTGGTGCTAACAACTGCAGGAAACAAGAGAGTTAGCAGCGAGATGACATGTCCTGAGCCACTGCTCGGCAACTGGGTGGTTTTTCTCTAAAAATGAAAGCAGCTCAGCACAGAATACACTGCAGCAGAAGACTGAACCTCCCTGTTTCTTTACTTGTTAAGGCAGCTCACACTGAGCTCCGCGCAGCTGGAACCTCACACCTGAACCCATCACATTGTACTTTCAACAAACCTCTTTGACTCTGTGCTTGAAATGAAATCTTTTCATAGGGAAAGCGAGAAAAAAAGCCTAGGAAAGAGACATAGAAATAAAGTTTGTGGAGAGAGGGAAGGTATGACCAAAGCTTGAGCCATTCCTTTACAAATAAGTGTATATATTTCCAGACACCAAAGAAAGAGTCATCCCAAGAGCTTCAAAGTACTTTAAAAAGAGGTACTTGTGCCCTTTAAGTGAATTCAGATTTATTTCACATTAGAACTTTTATGTTTTGTAGGATACAGTTTCCAAAAAGGTGCCCAGGATTTCTAGACTCCCAGGACTGCAAAACTAATTTTCATAGCCACTAATTTTCCTATGAGTCATCCTATAGACCAACTGATGGAAATAAGGAGGAGAAAAGCCGATCTGCATCAAGCTCCTGCTTTGGGTGTTTGCTCCAGTAAGAGGCCAAAGCCAGTTCAACTGATGAAGACACTGGCAGAGGGCATGGAGCCTCCAGTGTCATCTCCTCTTGAATTAGCTCTCTGCATGTCTCCTTTTTAGAGATCATTACTGTCCCTGGTGCCTTGCGTTTCATCTCTGTGAGGCTGGCCCATAAGACTTTAATCCTCTGGCTTCATTTTCTCTCTTGCTAACATCTGATGGGTATTTCTGCCTAAGCATCTTGTTCCTTGAAGTAAACAAATCTAGAAAACTAGACTAGTTCACCGTCTCCATCTCCCCACAAAAGTAGTATCTCACCACCTCTCCATTTTTGTGAATGGTGTGACTGTCTTCCTTCCATAGTCCTGCTCTCCTCCTCAGCTTGAGTTCCTACCAACTGGTGCCATGAATTTCAGTGTGCATCTTTCCAACCTGCCATTTTCTTTTCCCTTGCTAACTCAGTTCAGGTCTGTCTCTTGCTGCATCTGCTGCAGGGTAGGGTATATAACCTATCCTTCTTGCCATTATCTGAGATGGCTCTTAAGGAACTCTGAGCCTATTCTTTTCTTGTTTTAATCCATTTAGCATTTATTTTAGTTCACTTTGCACTTTTCTGTCAAATTTCCTAGCTAAAAGATCTTTTCTTTGAGACAGGGTCTTGCTTTGTAGTATGGCTGGCCCTGAGCTCAGTTTCGAAATCACAGCAATCCTCTTGCCTCTGCCTCCTGTGTGCTGGGATTACAGGCATTAGCCACCACGTCCAGCACTGCGGTATGTGGTTTGCATCTCCTTCAGTCCTTGGGCAAGGCTGAGTCCGTCAGCAACTACTCAGGAACATTAGTTATGCATTTTGTTCCATGCTACCACACATTAAAATTAATCTGTCTTGGGCCAGGGATTTAGCTCAGTGGTTTTGGCACCTATCTTGCAAGTACAAGGGCCAGGGTTCGATCCCCGTTTAACCATATACAATACTAGGCCTGGAGACTCACGCCCAGCAGCAATCAGTACCACATACCACAGTGCCGGGTGTGGTGGCTCACACCTGTAATCCCAGCACTCGGGAGGCAGAGGCAGGAGGATTGCTGTGATGTGAGTCTGAGGCTGAGCTCGGGGCCAGCCTGAACTACAAAGTGAGACTCTGTCTCAAAAAAAAAAAAAAAAAAAAAAAAAAAAAGTAATCTGTCTCTCTCTCTTGGAATGCAGCTTATTATTGCAAGTATGCTTCAAAGTTTGTGATTCAAGCAAACAAAACTGTTCCTTTTGCATTCACATTTATATAAATGTTAACAGTTAATTACTGATTGACAAATGATACCATGAAAGCAATTTAAGGGCAATATCAGTTTAATATGAGGACTTCTTGATCATAGATGTATTACTCAATAAAATATAATGACTAGAAACATGTAATTTTAAATAACTTCACCACATCCTGATTAGCTTGCTTACTACCAA
This sequence comes from Petromus typicus, assembly GCA_004026965.1. Classification (NCBI taxonomy): domain Eukaryota; kingdom Metazoa; phylum Chordata; class Mammalia; order Rodentia; family Petromuridae; genus Petromus; species Petromus typicus. The sequence continues at coordinate 40,690 of PVIR01007418.1, read as the reverse complement.
GTTCAATGACCGAACTGTCAGTTAACACGCTAATTTTCACCAGTCAAATGTGAAATGTCACTTTTTAGTGGATAGCACAGCCTTTTTCTGGATTCAGTCTGACAGATCCTCAAGACTTCATGGCAAGAGTGTCTCTAAAAGCTGTCATTAGCATCAGCCACTAAAGCATCTGCCATCTTTGTCACTAGGATAACCAGACTCAGAAAGTGCAGTTGACTTATTTAATTCTCAACCCTCCCTCTTATTTTAAATACAACTGGGTGAAGAGAGAGGAAGGATAATTAATGTGAGCTTATTTGCGTCAACAAAAACAAACAAAAAAATCCCAATAACTAATGACCAGACTTTGATAGAATCACTGAGATCATGACTCATATCCACAGATACTGAGACAATGAGGAAGATTAGCTTAGAATATCTTGAAAAGTAGGAAAGAGCAGACAGAAGAGGAATCACTCACTACCTTCTTTTCCAGCCTATCAATTAATTTCTGGAGTCTGTTTATCTGGGTCATCCACTGGTTGTCTTCTTCTAGCAAGCCTAGGGAGACAAGACAAAGGCAGGATGTGAGACTTTAGACAGGAATGCTTGATTGCTCCCCCTTTATCCCAAAGGAATAATGCAATGCTTTTGACTTACAAACACATTTTAAACACTTCAAAACACAGTATTCCAATGAGTGCTTTCTAAATTATTGACCAGCAGAGATCCTTACACCTTAGTGGTTTCATTTTTACAGGCTGATTTTTTATTAGTGTACATAATAATACAGAATATTGGGCTACACTGTGACATTTTAATATGCACACATATTTTGATCAAATCCAGGCCCCAAGTATTTTCCTCTTGGCCTCCTCTCCTCCATCCTTTCCTTTTGTCTAATAATTTTCCATGGATCTGTTTTTTTATGTTATCTAAATAAACCTTCGATATTCAAGACAGCTGATCCTGCTGAGCCATTTTACTGCCCCATAAGGCAGTTGGTTTTCTTCTGAAGAAGGAAAACATCAATCAATAATTCTAAAGTTACTTTTAGGGCAGTAGCAGGAGTCAATAAAACCCAGCCCTAAGCTCAGAGGGTGGAAACTGCTACAAAGAGAAGCATAAGAGCAAGACTGCTCTGTGTCCCTGCCCAAGGACCAGCCTGGTGGGCTCTCCAGTCACAGATGAATCTGCCACTCCATGCATTCATATATACGATATTTACAGACAAATCTATGAGATGTGATCAAAATACATAGTTAATGCTTAAATTAAAAAATATTACAGCAAAAGATACACTGACTACACTGCAGAAACATTTACACTCTTCTCCCACCTTCCCTGTCATCCCTCCACTATTGTTCTTGTGACTTTTGGAAGCAGTTTTAGAAGTCCTTTTTCATAAGTGTATTTATGAGGTATGATAAAAAACATGGTGAATGCTGCTGCTGTCTCTGTGTTTGATGCAAAGGGGAATATTTTGAAGGGAGTAAATGGTCATGTATCTTTAACTATAATACATTTAGTAGACATTATAATACGTTTAGATAGTCACATATTTTTCACACATATGTGTAATGTGAAAAGATACATATGTGTGTAAGTCTAGCACCAGGGTGAGCATCGAGTAAGTTCTGTTGATATTTTGTTATTGTTAATGTTACTAAGCAAAGCTGGGACTTTCCACCTGTGGTCTGATGCCGTGCGCAAGCACACTGACATTCTGTTGTACCCTTACTGTAGCTTAATCAAACTCTTTCCACAGGTGTGTGCCAAAGTAACACTATTTAAATATTTATTAGAATAGGGATGTGACTGAATTTATGACTATATAAATTTTTGATTTCACTTTGAATGCAATGAAATTATAAAGCAGTAGTGTTTTGCATCAAAATTTACTTTTCTACCTGTCTTCTTGAGGGAAGAACTTTGCTAAATGAATTAGGGTATAAAAATGGACATTAGTGCTGCCACAAAAAAGTGACTAGAAGAGAGAGTGAGAAAGAGAGAAAGATAGACAGAGGCAGAGAAACAGAGATAGAGATAAAGAGAGAGAGAGAGAGACAGAGAGAGAAGGAAAAGGAAGAGAGACTACATGAAGAACATTCTATAAATACAAAACAGCATTTGTGTTTACTTTTTCATTTCCAGTCTGGACTGTTTCCAAAAAGATTTAAGGTGGTTGTTCTACTTTTCTAGAAGATATGTTTCTAACTAGCTCTCCTTTCTAAATGGCTAAAATGGGAAGAATGATCTCAAGAACCTGCACTGCCATTTTCTAGTGGTGTGGAAGGTCGGGTTGTTGCTCCCAGCTCCCCGCCTTCTTCCTGCTGTAAGTTCGTGCATGTGCCCTTCACCTGGAAACGTGGCAGTTCCTCCTGTTCTACTGGGCCGAGTGCACTTCCCTTCCGGTTGTTACTATGCTTGGAATGTGACTCATTCAGCCAATGGAAAGTCAGCAGACAAGTTGCACACAGTGGTTTAAAATGTGCTTGTGTAATTTTGGCCTGGTTGCATGTGCCACTGACACCCACCAGGAAATGAAAAGGCTCCAGTTGTCACTCATCCCAGAAGTAGGCTATGTGCGAAGCAGAGCAAAGCTCAGCCTACAGCCTGGAGCCACGTTCAGCTGAGATGGCCGGAATTATGGCCAGTCACAGACTGGCAAGATAAATGCAAATCTTGGCAGTTGCTAACCACTGACATTTGAAGTCTGTTTCCCAATAAAAAATGAACCAATAATCCATGTGATCCTAGACAGTCTGCAGACACTGGTTATTTTTAGCTATAAAATGGCAAAGGGGGGGGAAACTTATTAGATGTTGGGATGAAATAAAACTATGTTCAAGAAAGCACCTTTGAATTTTCATGTACAGTCAATGTAAACATAGGATATAGTTAGTACTTTCATTTTCTGAAATGTTAGCTATTTAAGGACTCATTTCATGTTCAAGTGATACATATGGTTGGTTACATGGATACTCTATAAAGCCACTCTAATATTTAGAAACAAGCATTTGTATATTGTAGATTAATTAAAAATTATATTTGTGTGGTCAAAATACAATAGCTAAATAATTAGTAGTATGAATTAGCCAACAGATCTTATATGACAAATCTCAAAAACACTACCTCCTCGGAGTAATCTTAACATAATAACGATCCTCCCCCTAACGTGAATTTGGAATATGCTTAGAGAGACCTGGAGTCTAGAGTTTGTTAGAGTGACGCCTGGACCTCTTTGTGTCAAGGTGAAGGGTTGTGTGGAGACCGGGTCTTTTGGGTGTTGGTGACTGGGGGTGCGCTCTTTCCCTGCTCCTGGTTCTGGGGTACTTTCCACACACATCTGATGGAACGTATGGAAACAGGTGTGAAAGGCCAGGGAGGGAATTCACATCACCACGCACTTCTCACAAGGCCCTGTGTGCTGTACCTCTTCCACTTCAGACTTAATGGAAGAAAAAGGCTCTATTTCTACTCTTCATTAGTGGCTGGCTATTAAATAATGATCCACTAGAAAATGTAAATATTATTGAGCACGAAGAAGAAAACCAACAGAGGCTGCATTACCTGGAGTGCTGATGTTCAACTGCGGGCTGTTGGGGGAGAAGCTGTTGTGTCTCTGCACACGGCGGCTGGATCGTTTTCCAGGCCATGGGATGGAGAGGACTTCTGGCTTGGCCGGGCCCTGCCTGGAACACACAGTGGCGAACTTTATATCCACCTTTTATTTCTGCCTTTTTAAGCTTCAGGCATAAAAGTTTCTGGGGTATAGATCTGAAAACTTCTGAGTACTCCTTTGCAACATGCCCAAGAGACCCAGGGTAATTTGGTTCTATTATATGTGAACCTGAAAAAAGAATTCTGGGCCTTCCTTATTCTAAACTTTAGAAGTCTAAGTAAAATTAGTATCATAATGTAAGATAAACTTATTTTTTATGTTGGCTATACCTTTAATAGAAGAAATATGTGTGTATGTGTCATTATTATTTTTTACTTCATTCATTTTTAACTTTATTTTTTAACAATGCTATGCATTCATGGATTTTAAAAAGTCAAATGATTCTATGAATCTTATTCAGCAAAAAGAAGCCCCTTTTTTCTATGTCCAGATCACAGTGTAAGGGTCAGACTTTTGTCATTCATTGTAATGGCTTCTTGGTCTGTTTTACCAATCTGGAAACTTCTGTCCTGGTTCTGAAAATTTTTCTTGGATCATTCTTTTGATAGTTTAAATCCTTTGTTGTTTTTCTGGAAATTCTGTTTTACAAACATGAGACATCCTGGATTGTCCCTCTCATTTTCTTTTCTTTTTATTTATTTATTTATTTTTTAAATCGTTATTGGTACTTTACATATACACATCATGATTGCACTCCATAATGGGGATTTGTATCAGTATAAGACACAACTTAATTCTCATTTTTTCCCATAGCCCCTCTCATTTTCTATTCTTTCCTGGTTTTCTTTGCATCGTGGACACTGCATCATGTTTTTACACTGAAATTTTTCTCAGAGAATTTCATTTTTGCAGTTACAACTTCCAAGAGATGTTTTGTGTCCTTTGAATATTCTTTTTTTGTTTTTAAAGAGTGGGAAAACTTTATTGAGAAAGAAACCTACTGCCTGAGAGAGACAGAAGGGAGAACTCAAAAATGCATGACCCACTCACTGGATCACTTCACTTTCCAAAAGGCTTCTATGGAACAAAGCGTGAGGAGGGTTGAAGGTGGGACAAAATTACAGTCGACCAGTAACATTGCAAGGCAGTCACTTAGGTAATTGAACCAATGTTCAATGAGAAATCACAACATGGACAACACTACGATCAACCAGTAAGATTACAAGCAGAGTTGCTTAGGCAATGCTGACTAGATGGAGATTCAATGAAAAGTCAAGTCACATAGCAAGTGTGCAAGAATTTTCAGTCAGGAGACTTTTCCAGGAAAGGTAGGTCAAGGTCCTGGCCTCCACCCTGGGGGATTTGCTATCAGTTCTTTCAGGGGGAGGAGTGGATCAATCTTAACCCTCCAACCCAGGAGGAGATTGAGGCCTATCAGTCATTGCTATCTGGAAGGGGTAGTTTTCCCTATCGCGCTGGCCTTCAGTGAGGGTTTTTTATTTCATGTGAGCTTCAGAGCCAGTTTACCTGCCTGCAAGATATCTAGCTTACCTTTCTATAATATTCCCTCATCTGAAGAAGTGCCCGGAACTGCTCTGGATATTCTTTTAACAGTGTCCTGTCCTTACTCCACATATATAGTATCTTCTCAGCTTTTTTAAGGCATTGATGCTTTTTTTTGAACAATTTCTTCTGCCATCTGGGTTACTTGTGTTTCTTCTGTTTATTTTCATGGCTTTGGTTCCACCATGCCCTGCACTTCAGAGTGAAGAGACAGAAGGCTGACTGGGACCTCCCTGCGGGTGACAGGGCTATCCAGGTCAGCCTTTACTGTGCACAGGCTGACTGGATTTTCTGGTGAGGACGCTGACCCCAAGCACCACCCAGCTCCTCTCTCATGAACTGATCAGGTCTCTCTGAGAAGCAGCTCCTAACTGTCAAAGATCTGAATGCAGAGAGTGCAAAGCGGGTATGAAACCTACTGCTCAGCAGAGAACTTCGATGAGGACTTTACTTGTTAGCCTTGTTCCCAGCTTGCCATTTGGGCCAGGCTGATGTCTCCTTTTTTCAGAGAGCACTCCACTAGGGTTCTTCAGAGTGGGGAGGGACAGTCACCGCACAGCACAGCTTTCAGCAGTGTATCGGTCCTCGTGTCACTTTGCCATCATTCTCACATGGTACAGCCAATTCCTGAGCTTTTCTGAGACTTTGTGATGCCAACTGTTTGCATCTTGTCTCAGCTTTCCTGGACTTGTAAGCTGTCTCCACTGGATTCGTCTTCCTTCTAGGTTTCAAAGAGTTTCTGTTCTTTTGGCTTTTCTGTTCTTATTTTTGTGGGTCATTGTTTGCTTTCTCCTATGTAGATTTGATTTCACTTTTGAAGGGTGAGGGAGGGAAAAAATAAATCATTTATATTTAATTTTCAACCTTTATATATGCTTATGGATTGTTCTATGGCAAAAAAATAATCCAGATTTCAAGTAGCATTAGTGGTTACAGATGTTGGTGATTAGAGCAATATTTCTCTATGTTTAATTCCTAGGAACATCAGCTGTGTTGTTTTATAATCACTTGTTGCTGAAATTAAAACCTTTCCTTCCAGCAGTTATAGCCAACTATCAAAAAGGGAAGAGTGACTTGTAAGTCCAGAAGGAGTCATTCAGATCCCTGGATACAGAAGCACCTTGGAAAACAGACCAGACTTGCTGACTCTATTACACAGTGGAAATCCACATATAACTAAACTATGCTCCAAGAAATCTAGTTTATAAGGAAGAAAGGTTCATGTAAGAGGACATGGTTCCTCCGGGGAGAAACTTCAGTACCACATAATGGTTATTCTTGCCATTGGCTATTACGAACTTCCGAAAGACATGGGAGTAAAGTAGCTCCCATTTAGTCAATTTAGCAGGGCAGACACAGAAACTGTTATAGAATGTTATTTGAAAATCTCACCTCTGTGACAACCAAGCTTTTTGCATCCCTTCTCTCTGAAATTGCCATTTTCACATGAATAGATTTAGACATTTTGCCCAACAAAGCATGTCTAACTCATTACTGTGGGATGAATGATTCTGTGTGATTCTGCCCTGGGGCTGATAGATGAAATATCTAACTTTCCTAAATTTGCTATATCCTAATGACTCTTTGTATCCCTGGTTTCATGAATATTAAACCCCAAAGTAATGTTGATGCTGAAGGGGAAGCAAATTACTACTACTGTGGGAATTTTAATGAAACCTGGAGGCTTCAGCACTTGATGGTGTAGAACATCATGGAGCCTTTCATAATATAAATGCCTGAAGAGTTTTTTGAAGACACTTTGATTTGTCTCAGTGAGCCTGCTCTGTTCCTCAAATCTTTGTTAGTCCAATTTTCTTTAAACTTTTGTTTCATTATATTGCTCTTCCGTTTACACCCACCAATAGCAAACTATGATAGAAATCAGTCAGAATGTATATATCTAGCTTTTAATTTCTTTCTAACCCCCCATACCAATTAGATTGCTCTCTGCCCTGCTCAGATCCTCACCCACTACTCCTCTGGAGAGTTCCTTTTACTTGGATCACCTTTTGTTTGGTTTCACATAATTAAAATGAACTTGTGCTAAGTAGAGAAAAACAGTGCAAAGTCCCTCTATCAAGAAACTCGGCCTGATGGGGAAGGTGAATAATTCACATCTATGAACAGTATGCAGAGGGAGCAGCTGGTGATGAAATAGCAGGATGAACTTCTATTTCAAGGGCAATGAATTCTTCCCAGAGAAAGTATTGTTCAGTGGCCAAACAAGGTCAGAGTTAACCACATGAGCTGTAGGTAAGATGGGCTGGGTGAGAGATGGTGAGATGATCCCTTCAGAGAGAACAGCATGTGGCTGTTTGAATTCATCCAAAAGGTCCAGATCAAGTCTTATCTCTTCAGCACAGTTCCTCACTGGCTTCTTAACTGATAGCATGGCTCTTTTTGCCTTCTTTTCTTCACAGGTGCAGACTGTAGTACTCACCTTACTTCATTTTTTGGTGGCTAGCCCACAGGGTTGTGTGACCACGAGAAATGTGACAAAGCGCTGTTAGGTTGGGACAACTTCTCATGAGCTTCCATCTATTCACCAGGGACTTCACGCCGCACATTCTGGGCACAAACCTACAATGGTACCTTTTTAAAACTAATTTCTTGTTTATTGGCCCCCAGCGAGGAGAACCACAGACTTAAGATATCTCTGGATGCTTTTGTTTAATACCTTTCAGTAATACTCTCCACACAGGCTTCAGACTTGCAATAGTTCCCATTGTTTCAAGCCATATTTGAAAGAGAAATCTAGATATAAAAGGTTCATTAATGTTCACCTTTTGACTTTTCTTAAAATTGATATTTTTATGTTCCGTCTCATCCAACCCAGCTGCTAGGCAGCTGTTGGCAGCAATCACAAGAGTTCAAGGCTGGACTGTGGCTGACACAAAGAACAGTTGCTCATTAAGCATTCACTAGATGGTGGTGAACACACAGCCTAAGTTTACAGGAGATAACTCTAAGAAAAAATCCAAGCACAGGGGCAATGGGTCTCAGAGGGTGTGCAGCCCTCTTCTCAGGTGGCAAACGACTGATTCTAAGAAAGGAGAACTTAATTGCATTTCCAGAAAAATTTAAACAAAAGATCTATAATTTTCTCATCAGGAACGTAAGATCAATTTCATTATGCTTCAAGACATTCAGTTATCTACTGCTCAAAGCTGAGGAGTTAGGTTGCTGCTTTAGAAAAGCTGTTACATCTTGTTATTTAATAGGGAATCACCTAACAGTGAAAAAAGAAAGTTTATAATGTGAAGAATGCTGTATGATCTATTGCAGGGTGGATCCCAGGGTTCATTACCTGCACAGGCTCTTCAGAGCCTGTACCTAGGAACTTTTTTGATAGAATTTGGTGTTGATCACTCTTTTTGACAGAAACATATGGTTCAAAATTCCATTATTTTAAAGCATGTTTTAATAATTGCATATTCATTAATTTGTTTAGAAAAATTGGGTCCTAGAGCATAATCCACTAGCCTGTCCAAAAAAGCCTGTGTATTTATTCCTACTTTATGATCAAACATTAGAGAAAGCTACCTCTATAGGTTTAAAGTGACATATTCTCAACAAAATATATCTTAAGAGCAAGAGTTTTGCCAAACTTTTTAATTGAAAAATACGAAGAATAACAACTCAAAAATGCACTAACTGTTGTCAGAATTACTTTGATGTGATGTCTAATTTACACATTTCCAGTGTAGGTGTTTTTTTAGCATGAGCACCTTTACATAGATATTATGATTGTATGCTTATTAAATCTTTAAATCTCAGCATGTTCAGATTCACTTAAGCTGTGAGACTTCCTCATCATTTCCACATTTTCAAATTAGATTCATTTGCAAGAAAAGTTCAAATGTCATAGGAAAGTTTCATGAGATTGACTTTTATACCTCTAATGATTTAAAAATCATTTATTATACTAAAACCCATTTATAATTTGGTTTCCTTTCTGTATCATGCTTATAATGTTGTATGTTGCGGTATAGCTTTTCTGCCATGTCTTCTGTATGTAACAGACCTTTGCTTCTTTAAGGTTTAGCACCATATTGTCTTTTAAACTCTTCTCTGTCTGCTAACTTCTCAGCTCAAAATTACTGAGTGTAAATGCAAGATATTAAAAGAAGGCTGAATTTTTTTAGAGGCAAACAAGGCAAGTAGCAAGTGAAGATCCCTGACATTCCATTTCAATCCATTCATTTTCATTTTTAATTTTCATTAGTACAATGATCCTCAACCAGCTCTCCACAAAATTAGAATCACTAAGGAGACATCGTATGAAAATGTTTTGTTGCCTTTCTTGACGAGTTTGCTCCTCAGTCGTTTCCATGGCACATTCCAGGGAATTCTGGAGAGACTGCAGCTGATTCAACGTTTCCTTTAATAAAAATCGAGTGACAAACTGTTCCAAATTGGAAGCTTCCTGGTAGTCCTAGAGTGACAAATGAGTGCAATTAGAAGCACGGCAGGGAAAAATAACTTGATGCCAGTTTCCCCTATGTGTCCTTTAATCTCAGACTAGTCCTGGAAAGGAGACAGGAAAGAACAGAAAAAGTGTGTTGGCCTTGGAGCACGTGGTCAGGCTGTACTTACCTACCAGAGGCTGAGTAATGGGGCCGCAGAAACTTATTATACATGCCTCATAATTAGAAAACAGGAAAAAACACAATACTATACAATAGACATCTGTCGAAAAGTAAAAATAACATCTCTATTATATAGAGTTGCAGTGTGACTGACTCAGGTTTTGTTCTGTATCTCATTTAAATGATGACCATGCCAGCATGCATGTACCTGCTGTATTAGCAGCCACATGAAGTTGTGTCTCAGCAATTGGCTTAATTCCCTCTTGATGTATTTATTATGCTTGATGCGTATTGTGCTGAACGCAGAGGAAATTATGTGCAGTTATTTTAAAATTCAGAAAACGGGAGGCTTGGAATATTCCAACAGTTTACTAAATCTGTTCGTATCCCTTACTGAGTAACAACCTGAGGCTCATTTGCTGTTAACATTTTAGTCACAAAAGCAGATATCTCCCCACAGCTCCAGATCTGTGTGAAGATCACTGCAGAGTTGACAGTTATACTTGGAGAGCATGAGTAGTAGGTGGCTGAGGTCTAAGTGGTAGCACCTGACAGACTGAAGTCTCTGGGACAACCAAGGACATAACTAGGACAGCAACATCGAAACGTATCAGTACCACTCTGAAATCATGGCACCAGCCAATGAAATCTGATTTTCTAGAGTTTGGGTCAGAACAGTATATTCAAGTCCAGCTAAGGAAAAGACTGATTTGGCTCTGTCTTTAAACAAAATGATTCATGTGTGTGTGTGGCTGAAAATATAAAACTGAAAGGAATGATGGTGAGAAGACAATACAATGAATCAAATGTTCTGTGGAATCCTAGGAGCCGCTTGTAAACCTAAGCAAACAAGATTTAGTTATTTAACCTCTCCAAGCCTCAACTTTCTCACTTATAAATCAGGCTGAGAACTCCAGCATATATTCCGGTACAAGACTATTCTGTGTATCTATTAACTCTAATGTACAAAACAGTGAACTGTGACTTCCTGATAAAAATTATTTTGGATTTTTTTCCTTTGTTAGTAGAACAATCTAATATAATAGAAAACCATATTACATTCCTAATTTGAAATAACAAAAGGGCATTAGATCCTTTTTTAGTGCACTCTTTGCAGGTAAACAGAAGAAATTTTCTTATCTACCTTACCTAATAGTATTTAAAAAGAAAAAGAATAATGTCTTTAAACTCTTTAACAAAATAACCATAAAACAATTCTTTTTTAGACAAGGTCTTGCTGTGTGTCCAGATTAGCCAGGAATTCACAGCAATCCTCCTGCCTCAGCCTGCCTAATGCTGGGATTGCAGGGAACACTGCTTCATCAGCTAAAACATCGTTTTTAAATGTGCTTTTTAAAATTAAGGCTGATTTCAGTTGAGAAGGAAAGAGAATGTATAATATAGAAAAGTTGTGCTTGATTCTTTTCTACATAGTTGTTTCCATTTTGTCAATTCACATTTTTGGAATTTATTAAAATGAAGACAAACCACAAATACCTCATCAGAGATTATTTCAGCTACTTTTGCAGCTCAGTGTAGAATGTGACTAATTCAAAGAGAATGACATAGGTCTTATTTTTATAGACTACGCTGAAAAGTGAAGGAAGCATACATTTACTAAGCAATGAAGCGTAGTGTTGGTCTTGCTCTTTTATCACTGAAGTGTTAAATATTTGTCTTGTCATGCAGAGATATAGGACATGTGTACATTTTCTAATTAGCTGATTCAAAAACTCCAGTCATTGCAACCAGATTTTTGCTTCTCAGGCATGAAGATGATGCCTTTTACTTCTGTATCTTTCCTGGTACCCTGGCCTGATGGTTTCACAGATAAACTTCTACCCTAAGAATTTATTGAATTGTTATTGTTTTGACAGTTTAAATTAGATATTTAGGGAAAATTAAAATTAGGCAATGGACTGTTTTGGTTGCTGCTTCCTCATAGCCAATCAGGAAGTTTTGATGATGCTGATGTTTCTACCTCCTGGGACCAGAGTCGACTATCCTCACCAGTAACCTGGCAGATCACATTACAAAATGTCACAACCCAGTTGGTTAAAATAGTAAACAGAAATCTTGCTCCCTTGACACTGATGGGGTGGTAGCTGGGGAAATGGCTTTAAGAGATTAAGTTTTTTGAGTCAGTTGTGAAGGTTTGATGTTCTGTGCTGCCCATAGGGAATCGGAGAATCTGTTTCTTGACATTCCTACTCACCCTTCAGGCTCTGCTCACGCACCTTCTCTGCACACCGCCTTTCCTTGCCAGGAAGCAGCCCACCTCCTCACAGCTCCCGGCACAGATCCCTTCCTTCTGTGCACTCCTGTAACGCCTTTTCCCCACCAAGGGTATAGGAGTGTCACTTTATATTGCAATCTGTTGTTTACCATTTTTCTGCCCCATTTTAGTTCAGCTCTTCATGGGTGAAGATTATGTGTTATTCATCTGTGCCTCCAGAATGCTCCAGACTTCCTCACAGCAGCTGCTCCCTAAACGCTTAAAGAGTGTGAGGAGTGCATGAGGGACCCCTGTGGGGAGGACAGCTCCCAGGGAAAGTCTGAGCCCTGCTCACTGCTCTTCCCGCTCACCGAGCCCCCTGCTCCCTCTGGGTCGCACACTGGCTGCGTGTAGATGTTGCAGGCCAGCTGGTGTGGCCACGTGGGCTCCGCAATAAAGGGAAATACAGCTTCGTTCTTCGCAGACTGTTTGTCCCCATTTCTTTTTCCAGACCATTTGTTAGTCGTCCCCTTCCTTTCCCTTATTCCGGATCCCCAGCTTTGGGCCTGCAAACCTAGGTGGCACAAATCCAGTCCCGCTTCCCTTCTCTCAGATATGCAGCAGATGTTCCTTTGGAAGTCATGGCAAAAGAAGCAGATGGAAAATTAAACAGATGACAAGCTGCAAAATGTCAAAGCCTGGCCCTTTTTATTCCTAACAAATGTGGTGGTTGTGAAGGTACAAAAAGACCTTTGCATTCCTCACTCCCCAGAAGACAGATATGGTGGTGTAAGGCACATGTCCTCTGTGGAAATACAGAATTTAAAAGGTTGGCAGAAGGAACCACTGATCCAGTAATGTACTAAGCAATAAATGTGCAGATGAATAGTGAATATCCAGATTCTGCCTCTTTATTTCAGAAACAGTTTTGTCTGTCATGCTCATTAGAGAGTATGAGCAAATGGAAGCTAATGCGATACTCTCATCCCAATAACACTCATTCAAGTCATTGAGAAATGTCAATCACATGAATCATTAGGTGGAAATCATTAACAAAGGAATATTAATGCTTCCATTTTTGCTTTGGGAAAGCCTGCAATGCAAACATTTCAATTGTACTTTGTTTTTTTGCAGCAAGAACAAGGCTAGCATTCATTCAAGTAAAAATTCTAGCGTCGAGAGCACAGTATTTGGAAAATCATTTCTTAAGGGACTGCTTGTGCTTCTTAATTGTCAGATCATTTCTCAGTAAGCAAGCTCTGCCCATCTGGCTGATGGAAGAGAGGAGATCTTAGTTATTAACCCACTATGAATCATCTGAGTTAATTAAGAAAATCAGAGCATGAGACTTCCTTGTTTGTATTCACCCTGATTGAAAATTAATGAAATCGATGACATGTAGTCTTAGTGTCTTCTTGTTTATGAGGTCAGACACGATCCCACTTAGCAGGGGTACTGCTTCAAACTGGCTTTTGATCGAGGTCCCTGTGGCTCTTGCCTGTCTTGTGTGAAGTATCTGTGCCAGTCTTCTTAACATGAAAAAGCGTCACGCTGCAAGGATAAGGTTATGTCTTTCTCTTTCACGATCCTTCCCCAAACTGTTACTTTCTTTTTTTTATAATAGCTGTCATACATACATTACCTATGTCCTACTTTAAAAATATTTTTAGTCTTTTATTTAAAACAGCATGTAGTTTTTATTTTCAAATAAGGAAAATATTCTACCAAATTTATGATTTAAAAAAACAAAAAAGTGAAGAATTGGTTCTCAACTTCTTTTTTTTTAGGATTTTTTGAGACAGGGTTTCGCTTTGTAGTTTAGGCTGGCCCTGAGCTCAGCCTCCAGCTCACATCACAGCAATCCTCCTGCCTCTGCCTCCCAAGTGCTGGGATGACAGGCGTGAGCCATTGCGCCCGGCACTGTGGTATGTGGTACTGGTTGCTGCTGGGCATGAGTCTCCATACCCAGTATGGTATGTGGTTACCGGGGATCGAACCCCGGTCCTTGCACTTGCAAGACAGGCACCGGAACCACTGAGCTAAATCCCCGGCCCCGGTTTTCAACTTCTTAAAAAGTGGGCTGAGGAATGGTACATGCCCATAACCCTTGCTGCTCAAGAGGCTGCAGCAAGAAGGTCAGAAGTTTGAAGGCAGCTCAAGCATTTAAGTGAGGGCTTGCCTCAAAATAAAAAGTAAAAGAAGGGATAGGGGTGTAGCTCAGTACCACAGCAGTTCCCTAAGATGGACCAGTACAAAACCCTGGATTCAGCCCTTATTCTCTCCTCCTCATCCCCTCCCCCACACCACTGGAAATCTTAAATGGCAAAACAAAAGATCAAAATAATTTCAGCCTACAGATTCCCAAGAGTAAGGTGATAATAGAAAGATATTGATGTTAGTGAGACAGGAGACGTGGCTGTAATTTTGGAATAAAATATTATTAAACAACCAATAGATTGAAACAATCTCTTATCAGTATTTTAGCCAGATATTCTGTCGTTTGAAAGCAGAAAGCACTTCAGAGACAGGTTATATTGGCTGAGACCTTTATCTTGCCATGCTGTTGTCAAAGGCTCACCCAGGGTGCCCAGGCCTTACTCTGTAGCTTTTTTCCTCTGGCTCTTCCCATCCCTCTGTTTATGGAAGGAGAATATGACCACTTGTCTGTACCCAAAGGGCAATCCTGTTCTGCTGAGGGGGCGTCCTCTTTCCACAGGTGGCATTTGATGAAAATGTGTATGGACATAATGATGTAGATACCTGCAGAGTCAGGGTAAACCCAGAGACAATCCTGCTGGTGAGGACCCACGTTCACCCATAGGCGGATAACATTAGATTGGTTAAGAATTTGACTCTACATAGTGTTACGGGAAATAAATCAGACACAGAAAGTTAAATATTGTGTACTTCCTCTTATATGAGACACTGAACATGTAAATAAAGAGTAGAAGAAAGACAACAGGAAACAGGGAGGCAGACTTTTTGGAGATGGGGGAAGGAACCAGTGGAGGGAAGAAGGGGAGGGAAGGGAGGAGCTGAAAATGATCAGTGTGTGTGTGTAGTGTGTGTATATGTGTGTGCATGTGTGTGTATACACCATTATCAAAACAAATGTCACCCATTATCATTACATATAGCAAACATACACCAATTAAAATGAAGAACCTGGGTCAGAAGATGGTCACACTTAAATTCTGATCTAAATTTGTGCCATTGGGCAGATTTGTGAACTTAGAAATATCTTCAATCTTTCCATTTTCCATTTTCTTAACTACGTGTAAATAAGAGTAATTATCATAACCTTTGAGGATTAAGTTAAATATAGCATTCAGAGTAAATAGTATGGTGTCTAGATCATAATTCTGGTTAATATCCATTGCTCCTATCACCACAATGCAGGAAGAACATTATGAAGTCTAGTGGACAGATCATTAGCTCACAATTCACAAGATCTGGGTTGGTCTCCTGTGAAAATAGGCGATATCAGAATTACTGCCAGGATAAATGCACACATGGTATTTGGCAGATAGTAAGCTCTCCAGACATCAATTTCTTTCACATATATTTTCTACTACACCTCTTCTATATCTTACTACTCAAAAATATACACTTTTATATACAGAAGTATTAATGTATTGAAGCCTTGGCCCATTGGATTCAGTCTTTGAGGGGTATCAAGTTTTAAATGAATCAAAGAGCTCTTCCACTCTTATTCTGTTTCTCATCAAATGTAGTACATGGGGTACTTATAATCTTGGGCCGCATTCCTTGTCTTCTCCTTCATGAATGCTACCATTCCAGGTCTCCCGCAGAGCACCTCATTTTCCAGAGTAATCAAATGTCTCTTCTCAGCCTCTGACTTTACTGCTCTTTCTTAGTTTCTCCCCAGATCTTGCCCTCACGCCTATATGAGTCTTGATTTATGCATCAACGTGCCGACTTTGTTTGGGCCCACAGGAGACGAGAACAGAAGAACAACAGGAAGATTTCTGAAGAGATTTACACTGGGAGCAGTTTGAAGAAACTGAAATCTTTACATAAAAACAACACAATGAAAGATTCCAGCAGACAACAAACACAACAAAGCTAGAGGATAAGGTACCATCAAACTCAAATTACAGGTGAATAAGGACAAGTTCACTGCCACAAGATCTCTACTGCCTGCTGTTCCTGGGTGTATGCAAGAGACAAAAGGAAGAAGCGGGATTCATCAGTCTTGAGAACAGAGATTCCAGACTGGCCAACAGTCACTGGCCAAACTGAGAGATATTTCATCTCAAAGTGGGTGAATGTAAATATGGGAGGGCACAAAATCCCTAGTGAGGACTAAAGGGGCTGGATCTGTGCAGCTCCTGTGAACTCTGGAAATTAAATTAGCCACTCTAACTGGTATATCAGGAGTGACCACAATTAGAAGAATCTGCTGAGTGGAATCAAAGTGAGCAGGATGAGACAACAGAAACCAGAAAAAAAAAAAAAAAAAAAAAAAAAAAAAAAAAAAAAAAAAAAAAAAAAAAAGAGCCAGCTAAAAAGTAGGGGAGAGAAACGGAGCCAGGAAATCTTAGAGGAAAGTCATCGTGGTATTGAGGAATCAACCCAGGGACTTTACACTAAGCTACATCCACAGCATCCCTCTGCTCCTTTTTAAATTTTGAGACAAGTTACTAAAGCTGGCCTTGAATTTATAATCCTCCTTCCTCAGCCTCCAAAAGTGTCGGATTGCAGACATTCACCACTCCTGCTATCATACTCTTTAATACTATCAGACAACTATCTAAGAATCTTTGTGAAGTTAGAAAACCAATTCTGAAAACAGACAACTTAGAAAGATTTGGAAAACATATTTTTTTAAAATGTAAAAACAGGGCTGGGGATTTAGCTCAGTGGTTCCAGTATCTACCTTGCAAATGCAAGGTCCCAAGTTTGATCCCTGGCAACCACAAACCACAATGCTAGGCATAGTGACTCATACCCACTAGCAATCAGTACCACATACCACAGTGCCAGGTGTCGTGGCTCATGCCTGTAATCTTAGCACTTGGGAGGCAGAGACAGGAGGATTGCTGTGATGTGAGTTTGAGGCTGAGCTCAGGGCCAGCCAGAACTACAAAGTGAGATCCTGTCTCAAAAAGAAAAAAAAGTAAAAACAAGGAGGGGATTTAGCTTAGTGGTTTGGCACCTGCCTCACAAGCATAAGATCCTGAGTCCAATCCCTGGTACCAAAAGAAAAAAAAAAGTAAAAAGAAATTACTAAAGTCAAATTCTGTGTAATGTTGTAAAAATAAAGAATGAAATGAACAGAATAGTAACCCATAAATCAGATCAATGTGTAAGAAGAATTTATAAAGCTACAAGACATTAAAAAACTTAAAAAATGAAAAAGTACAACATATTACAAGCTCAGAAATGAGGTATGAGAATTAAAAAAACAATTAGAAACTGAAGAAAAATATTATTTTTGTGAGTAATTCTATGTTAAAGAAACAAGAGAACAAGTAGGCATATAGTATCTTAAAATAAGAAAGAGAGGAAACTAAAAATAAAAATTGTAAAGAAAAAAAATCAAATTTGTTTCCTTTCTTTTTTGTTATAATCCCATTATTTTTCCCCCTTCACCCTATTTCACTTTGAGTATTTTCTATTTCACAATATATAACATACAATGCTAGGATTCATTTACATCTTTATTTTCTCATACCAGAGAAAGACACAATATTTACCTATCTGTGACCTATTTATTTCACTTATGAGGATATCCTCAAGGTACGTCCATTTAAGTATAAATGATTCAAACATCATTTTTTATGGCAGAGTAATACTCCATTCTGTAGAAGAACCACAGCTTTTTTTATCCAGTCTGCAGTTGATGGACAATTGCGTTGTTTCCAAGATTTAGCAAGCACAAACTGAGCTACTATAAGCATGGGTGCACATATGTCACTGTGATATGAGTCTTTTAATTCTTCTGTGTATATACTTAGCAGAGCTACGGGAAAAAATGAGAATTAAGTTGTGTCTTATACTGGTATAAATTCCCATTGTAGAATGCAATCATGATGTGTATATGTAATGTACCAATAAAGATTTCAATCAAAAAAAAAAAAAGAAAAGAAATCAAAGGGATTTGAGAAGACAAAATAAATAAAAACCAAAATACCAACTTGTTAATAACAGAATCTCAAAACAAGTGCAGAACTTAATCAAGAAACAGAATAAATACTAGAATCTAATAATAAAAAATGCTTTCCTAAACTAAAAGACTTCTATTAAGTATTAAAAGTGTATTGTATATATAGGAATGCAACTCAGAACAAACTCATTAAGATGTATCTTAATAAAATTATTGGATTTTATATGACAATGTAAAAACTCTGCATCTAGCTTCTAGACTAAATAAATCATCTATGAGGTGAAAATGAAACCGACTAGGCTCCAAATATTCCAAAAGCAACACTTTTATATCAGAAGAAAGTGTAGTAACATAGTTAAGGTATTTAAAATAAAATGAATTAGAAGATTCTATATAAGGAAAAGTTTCTTTAAAGACAAAGGCCCTCTTTCCCCACAAAAGGGCACAGATTGTTTTAGCGACATAGATTTGTTGTTCTCATGAGCTCTGCTCAGAAATCTGTTAGAAAATGTGCAGCAGACCAGCAAAAAGACCAGAGAAAGTCCACCATGCAGACTGATGAACAGAGCTCTTAGCACATTTCTGTAGAGGTCTGCACAGTCCACATTTTAGGTTTTGTGAACCTGGAGCATAAAAGTAGCCATACAGTATTTTTAAATGAAAGATTCTGGCTTTTTTGATAGGCTATTTAAAACAGACGGCTGACAGAATTTGGCTAACTGCTGAAGTTTGCTGACCCCACACCAGGGCACAGAGCATCAGAACTGCCAAGATCAAACAGAGACAAGCCGGCGCTGTGAGTTCCTGTGTACACTGCCAGGTGGAGCCTCATCAGACAAGCCTTGGACTCAGGTCAGAGTGTGCAGCAAATGCAGAGCGAGCAATCTGCTGAGTTGTACCACAAGTAAGTGATCAGCAGCGTGCAAACTGTGAGCACCTCTCTAGATTCCGCCAGAAATAAACTATATAAATAAATAAAGTGGATTGTGGGCTAATCTGAAAATTAAGAGATCTAGCACATATAAAAATAAACCAAACTCTAGTTTCTAGGAATGAACATCTGTGTGATAAAATCATAGTAAAATGCAAAGCACTGTTTTCTGCACAAATCAGTTCCATGTTTATTTGCGGCGAAAGGAAGGGGTTGCAGCTGGGCCAGAGCCCACAGAAGGACTTCCGGGGTGACAGTAGGTTTAGCTTTGGGATCTGGTGGTAGTTTGTATTATACCCTGGAGTTTCCACATTTGGTGGGGATAGCTTTCCTCTTTTTTGTTTTATTTTACAATAAATGTAGGAACTGGACTGGTAGAAATACACTATTCTCATGTTTGAGTGGCTGTAGAGTTGTCTGACAGGGGCTATAACACACAGGACTCTGGCAAGCAGAGGGCAAGAAGACTTGGAAACTCATCACTTTAGTTATTTCTTTCACTGCTTATATGCTATTTCCTTAAGTGCTGTTCTGCATGTCTTTGGACTGTAACAGAACCAAAAGTTACATTTTTCTTTATAAGACCACAGAGCTATGTTCATACATAAATTGGATTCAGTTTCTGTTTGATGATTTTGATAATAATACTTCATCAAAGTTTTTACTCCATAAATCCTCTGTTCCTCATCTTATTACTCACACACTTTCTCTGAATATTATTTTAAGCTCAAAAAACAGTCATTAGATAGAGTTGGAGCAAATGATACCATAAGGGTAACAGTCTCCCATCATCTGACTCATCCTAAACAGCGTAAGTGTCAGAGGGATAATCCTGTTTTAATCACAGTCCTGTAATATACTGAGTCAGTGAGTCTAAGTTGCTGAGGCTGTAAGAAACAAACACATTTTCAAAGTACCACATTCAGTCTCCCTGCTTTCAATCACAAATTATCTCTGTCTTCGATCTAAGCAAATTCTAAGTCATAAAAATATCGAGTATTAAAACATCATGAGTGTTTTTAAAAAGCTCAGTGTAGGAAAAATATGAGATATTTAGGAAATATAAGCATGCTGACACATTTTTGGATTTAATTTGCCCTTGTGGCTCATTTATTAATAGAATGATTGGTTATTCAGGAAAACATTCCTGGGAATAGATAACTGTTTTAGAATTATTAATGAGCAAAATTTGTTTTCCAACAAAGCTTATGCATATAGGGAGTGGGGAGGTGTAGGGAGGGCAGGAGATGGGAAAAATGATAATCAAGATGTGTCATGTTTTGGTACAAATT
Source organism: Petromus typicus (assembly GCA_004026965.1). Classification (NCBI taxonomy): domain Eukaryota; kingdom Metazoa; phylum Chordata; class Mammalia; order Rodentia; family Petromuridae; genus Petromus; species Petromus typicus. The sequence continues at coordinate 20,366 of PVIR01007418.1, read as the reverse complement.
CTCAATGGTAAGTGTGATCATAATGTACATATAAAATGTATCAATAAAATCAATTTTAAAAAGCTTGTCTTCCTGTGGGTCTTTAAAAACAACAAAGCACTGTATTTGGTCAAATACCATATGCTACTAATTATAAGATGCATCGTAAGTTTAGTATTTTGTATTTTACTCGTCTCTTGAACTGGAAAGCAAAATTAAGTATTGGAAAGTATCCAAACTTCCCAAGCAATCAGGAAGAAGGGATCCTTGCATACAAATTCCTCACTTGCATAGTGAAGTGCAAACAGATGAAGGATACTGCCTCAGACCACACACGCCTCCCAGGCTAGACAAGAGCACCCGGCTCCTTTTCCTGCTTCCTCCTACAAAAGGTGTTAAAACCCAAACTCTGGAACAGCTTGATCGTTTTTTCAGGTTGGGTCTCCGGGGAGTGGTAGGCTCCAGTCTCCTGAGGCCTCAAAGGCAAAGGCTCTTGAAGAAAAAGCTGTGCCCTGCAGAGCATTGCTGAGTTTTCAGGTCTAAATTGAAAGAGAAAGGGAAGCATCGTCTAAATTGCAGCTGAATTGCTATTTAAGCTGAGAGTGGCAAAAAGGCAGCAGCATTTCAAAAACTCAATTTTTCTTGAGTAAAAAGATCTATCAGGCTTAGAAGGTTTTTCTGACAAAAGTTCCTGTCTTTAGGTAAAGGTTTATCAGAGCCTATGCTAGAATGACTATAACCATGTTGCTTTAATAATTTTACAACCCTCACCTACAGGTTTCTGTGTTACACACTGAATCAAGTACTCAAAAAACACTAATGTTGAAAGGTAAACCTTAGACTCTGAAAAACCACAAATGTAAGTTATAACCTCACTATCAGTCTATTTTTTAATCATTGAAATTAAAACTTTAGAATGATTAAAGTATATTTGAATTACTGGAAAAATAAGACTGATGGTACAAAATTAATTCCCTTATATAAACAACAGATAAATTTTCAATTAGACAGTGTTGTGCTCCAGGCTTGAGGACCTATGCAAAGTCAAAGATACTTTAAGACAGTGATGAAACCCTGACGGAGATCTCGATTATTTCTTATAGACGTATTCATTTTAATTAGAGGCTCTGATTTTGTTCCTCTGCCATGGCAACAGATACAGAATCTGCTACCTGGAAGGTTATGATGATAATCTTTATAATGCTCAGAAAGAGGCTTTGTGGTAGTAGATTGGTGACTGGACTGGAATGAATTAATTTGAGTCTTTCTACTGAGTTCCAAAAAATATTTTTTTACCTTTATAGAAGGCAAGATTTTATGTTAGGTGAGAAGCTTGACCATAAACTCCTAGTGTGACTTCAGGCAAGACCATCAATACTTCTACGCTCATGTCCCCAAATCTGGTGAAATGGAATCACTGGGCTCATTTTCCACTCCAGACAAGTCTGAGTTTACCGGTTCATCTAGAATGGGTGGAAGCAGAGAACCATTTTTTCTTCGTCTTTCTCATGGTTACTCTTCTCTTGTGGAGGTAGAGCCTTGGCAAAGACCCATAGGAGGATGTGGAGGACAGACTTATGGCCAAACTGTTGTGGGCCTCCTGCCAGTTCACATAACCCTTAAATCTCCTTCATCACATAAGGAGCAAGACCAGCTGCTTTGCTTTTGAGCCACTGTTTTTTTTAATAAAATAGAGAGAATAATTTTAGTAAGGAAAATATAGAAACAATAAGTAGATTCCCAGAGAAAAACAGGTGAAAGGTTTAATTATTCTGCTCCAACAGGAAGTATTTACAGCACTACATGAAACACAAATATGTGCTTCAACATTCCCCATTGAATGATCAATGTCTGTTTAAACAATCTTTTTTTGTAGGGAGGACTGAACACAGGGCATTCATACTTAACTACATCCCCAGCCTTGTGTTTACATTTTATTTGAACACAGGGTCTTGATCACTAAGTCACTAAATTGCCTGAGCTGCGCTCAAACTTGTTATTGTCCTTCTCCAGCCTCCCAAAGTGCTGGGATTACAAGTGTGTGCCACCAAGCATGGCTTAACAATACTTTTTATCTGTACTTGTGTATCAGACTCTACACAAGAAGGAGTATTGATTTCCTTTCTTAACCACTATCCACATTGGCTCCTTGAAAATTTATAGGACATTGCAAGAACCATCATGCTTAGCCTCTTTGCAAAGAATCCACCTAAGCCAAGGATGTAGCTCAGTGGAACTGCACCTAGGTGGCAAGTGCAAGGTCCCAAGTTCCTTGGTAACACACACACCCACCCACCCACACACCCACACACAAAATCCACCTGAATTATGAATTTCCCATGGAAAAGAAGGACATTTTGTCAATCTTTCTGAGTCAAAGTAAGATACAATAAATGTTCATGTATGGAAAGAAACTGTACTACATAGCAGTTGAGCATATCACCAACTATGGCAGGACTACATCTAGGTGATTTGTTTTGAGAATATGACTAGTCCCTTCTATAGCTCTCTCTATCCCAGAGTTTCTTACTTTCTGGCAGCTCTGAGAGATTTTGAGTCCTATCTTTTTACTCTTAGCAAGTTTTTGGCCACCTTCTGTGTTATGATTTGATGGGTTCATGTTTTGCAAACTTTATTCCCCAAATCATAGATATGATATAGTATTTGGAGACATAGCACTTGAGAGATAATTGGGATGAGACAGTCATGTGGATGGGTCCTTATAATGGTGTTAGTGGCTTTTTAGAAAAGAAAGAGACCTGCTTGCTCTGGTTCATCATATTACACCCCGCTCTCCCACCGTTTCATGATGTATCGAGGATGCTCTTGCCACATGCAGGGAAGATGCCTTCACCATATTCTCAGTCTCTCCAGGGTTGACTATTTTGTGTAATAACTGAAAAAAGACTCAGTTATTCACTAATAAAGTTATTCACTGACAATGACTTTAGGTTTTTTTATTCCCAAGGATTTTTGTTCTTAAAAACTTGCAAAGACTGAAAAATCCTTGAGAGTGGGAGAAAAGAATCTTTAAAGGTGATTTTCAAGGATTCTAGAATTTTCTTCTATTCTTCTCAATCGCAGTCCAGTACCTGGTAAGTACTGCAGTAGCTGTGCAGGTTCTGGGAACCTGCTGGGAAGGGTGCTTAAGAGACAGTCTCCAGCTGTCCTTCCTTGGGGTCCTCTGCAGTATTCCTGTTAAAGCTACATCCTCTTCAGGCTATTCTTCCCCCTAGTGACTAGTCATAATGGAGGTTTTGGACCTGGGCTACTTCTTCTTGTAGGAAGAAGTGTGAGACTCTTCTTGTAGGAAGCCACGTTGTTCTAGTGAAGTCTTTCTCCAAGGCTCTCTGGCCTAACTTTCATCTCTGAAGTCTTGGCCCATTCGTCCAGCGCCCTCTCTACCTCCCCTTCCCTGGGCACTTTAACAAATCTTGTGCACCATTGGTTCCATTTTTCAAAAGCTCCCTGGAAGGTTGTGACCATTAAGATGTCAGCTTGAATGGACTGGTCAAGCCCAGCAGCTTCCTCAAGTATAGATCTGGGTGCATCTGTGGATGACTGTCATGTAGGCCAGAAACTGAGAGAGTCAGATGCACTCTGGATGTGGGTGGCCACAACAAATAGACCTACTGTATCCTGGAGAGAATAAAAGTGTAAAGAAGAAAAGTGTAAAGGTATGCCTGTATTTGAAGAGGTCCGGTCTTTAACTTGACAAAGACTAAAGCTAGACCTATCTCTTTTACCACATACCAAGTGAATATGAAAGCGGATTAGAGATTTAAATATTAAAGCAAATACTAAACATGTTGCAAAGAAGGCAGATACAATTCTTAAAGATACTGGCTTAGTGAAAGATTTCATGGACAAAACCTCTATAGCATAAGAACTGAAAGAAGAAATCAACAAATCTGACTTCATCATATTAAAAAAACTTCTGCGCAGCAATGAAAACCACCAACAGAGCAAAAAGGCAACCAAAAATATGGGAAAGAATCTTTAACAGCTTTTTCTCAGACAAAGGGCTACTATCTAAAATATACAAGGAGCTTAAAAATATCAGCCCACCCAAATTTAAAGACCCAATTCAAAAATGGGCATCTGAAATGAACAGACACTTTTCAGAGGAAGAAATAAAAACAGCTAAGAAGCATATGAAGAAGTGTTCAACATCACTAGTCATTCGAAAAATGCAAATGAAAACAACATTAGGATTTCATCTCACTCCGCAAAGAATGACTGCTATCTCAGAATTAGCCAGCAATAAATGTTGGCGGGCTCTGGAGAAGAAGGAACCCTTCTCCACTGTTGGTGGGAATGTAGACTCATACACCCCCTGTGGAGATCAGTTTGGAGATTCCTCAAAAAATTAGGATTAGAGGTCCCATTTGACCCTGCAATTTCTCTGCTAGGTATATACACAAAAGAATTAAAAGATTCATATCATAGCAACATATGTGCACCCATGTTTATAACAGCTCAGTTTGTGACTGCTAAATCTTGGAAACAAGCAAAATGTCAACCAACTGGAGACTGGATAAAGAATATGTAGGTTTTTTATAGAATGGAGTATTACTCTGCCATAAAATGATAACACTGAGTCATTTATAAGTAAATGGATGTACCTTGAAGACATCCTCATAAGTGAAATAAATAGGTCACAGATGTGTAAGTCTTATATATTTTTTTCTGGTATGAGAAAATGAAGATGTAAATGAGTTCTAGTAGATATTGTGAAACAGAAAATATTTAAAAGGATCAACGGTGTAGAGTTAAGTAATGCGAGAAAAATAATGGGATGGTAATAAAAAAGGAAACAAAGTTTATGTACATAGGGGGTGAGGAGGCTGTTGGGTGGGTAGGGGAATAGGAAAAGATGAGAACTGAGTCATATACTGGTACAAATTCTCAATGTTGAATATGATCATGATGTGCATAGGTAATGTACCAATAAAGGTTTGAATTTTTAAAAAATATTGTATGTTAATATTATTGGGACACATATTTGGTGGTCTGAAAAAATAATTTAAAAAAATAATTAGAAGATCATTGTGACATATAACAAGACAGCCATCACAATTAAATTTTTAATCAGTAGCACCGGTCAGATGTTTCAAAGTTTATAACTTTTTTATACTTTAAAGAGGTAATATCCATATACCACATATTATTTTATATCTACAGTAGGATCTAGAGCAGTATTCTGTAATGAACACACTAAAAGTCTTATTTCAAAATCCTGAATATTAAAGTAGTTTTCCTTCCCAAATGGACTTTCATGCTAAGCTTACCACAGCAGCAACAACAAAAGCAAACATTCTCTTTTTAGAAACTTTAGAATTTGGAATTGCAGATAAGGTGTGATGGAACTGTAATGAATTTGCATCTTAACTATCCTCTAAAAGAATCTCTGCAAGGATTATGGAAATAGGAAAGAAAGGTTGCCAAGAATTTAGCATGAAATTGAGGTAGGGAACTTGTGTTACTGCTTTCTACCTGTTAAGTCTCCAAGACTCATCCACAAAGTGTCTCTAAGGCTACATAAAATACAGACTCTACAAAACAGTTCATCTAAAATGAGTAACTTGAAAGAATTATCCTCCTACTGACGATCAACTCATTGAGCTTTAATTGTGCCTCTGATTTGCATGAGAAAATATAAAAGGGGGTGGAGAGTAAGTATTAAAAGAGAAAAACGTTCCTTCCAGCTGCCCCCACAGGTTAACTCCTTACAGTACTTCTCTAGGACATCTTTCCCTGTGCCCACAGGCCAGTTCCCCACAGTACTCCTCTTTGCAAAGAAGCTGAAGATTCAGCGACTCTGCATCAAACCATGCTGAGTAGAAGAGGAGCTCACATAACTTCTGAAACTCTTTCTCTTTATCTAACTGGCCAGTGCTTGTATGATGTAGTGAAAATAACATCTGCAACAAAGTGATCAAGACAGTAGAGTGATTACTAGTACCAAGGTTTTAGCAAATCATCTGATTAGAAGGGAGAGGGTCACATCTGTCCCCTGTTGTGTTTCTCCAGCACCAAGCACCTTGACGGGGTGGCTTCATTCCTGAGTCAATTTAACTAGGAGCATGGAAGCACTCAGTCTCCAAGAGCCCAACTTCCGTTTGTTTACTGCTTTTCAAAAGACATTTGTGCCTCCTTGGGGTTGTGACTACCTTTGTTGTTTTCTCTTCGGGACCAGAAGCACTGGATTCTGCTCCAAGAGCTATTTATAACTGGTACCAAGGCCCCACATAGTACCTTTGTGCTGCTGAGGCAGTTGTGGGAGTGTATGTTCTGTCACTGTGGATGATCTGTTTTGATCATGTTAATAAGAAGATGGCTGATAAGGAGCCGTGTTTCTTTTTCAATCATTCTCCTATACTTTCATGAATTAATTTCTGTGAGTTTCAATAATACTTTTATCGATGACATTTGTTCTTCTACACAATCTTATGGGTCTCTGTCCATAAGTAGCATCCTGGTCAACCACTCAGGGAAGTGTAGGCATCGCTATGAATTTACCAGACTAAAGTTCGCTCAGAAATAAAACAATGTGGGGGCCAGGGAGTTAGCTCAGTGGTTCCGGCATTTGTCTTGCAAGCGCAAGGACCCGGGTTCAATCCCCGGTCACCACATACCATACTGGGCGTGGAGACTCACGCCCAGCAGCAACCAGTACCACATACCACAGTGCCAGGCGTGGTGGCTCATGCCTGTAATCCCAGCACTTGGGAGGCAGAGGCAGGAGGATTGCTGTAATGTGAGTTTGAGGCTGAGCTCAGGGCCAGCCTGAACCACAAAGCGAGACCCGGTCTCAAAAAAAAGAAATAAGACAATGTGTTTCAACTATTGCTTTTCTTTTCATAGATCAGCTTCTGATAGTGAGAGAAAGTTTCATAAAGCACACTGATTTATTATTTATTTTTAAAAAGAAATCTGGATGGTGAACTTCTGATGAATAATTTTTCTCTGGAAGATGAACAATCCAAATTTTTATTTCAGCAAATATCTTGCTGCTCTTTTGAATTCTCCCCTCCCCTTTGCAGAAACAAAATATTTTTGTTACTGTTCTAGGAAATAGTCCTATCATACAGGTAGAAAGCACCAAATTACATGTTTATCAATTGTTTCTCCAAACAAAGACTGAAACTTGAACAATGATCTTAGAAATAAAAAAGATGACAAGTCTTTTGTGACCCGTTATGGAACAATGAGTGCTGGATCTCCTAAAGGTGCTATTTCATCCTCCCACCATCTTTGGGAAGAGAGAAAAAAGCTAAGCAGTTAAGGTAGGTATATACAAGCAAGTAGCAGAGCTATGAATAAATGAAATTTTACCTGAATATGAAATTGTTCACTTTTACAGAAACAGAACATAGTGCAAAGATGGCTTTCCTTTTTTATTTTTATTTTTAATTAATTAATTAATTTGAGACAGGGTCTCGCTTTGTAGCTCAGGCTGGCCCCGAGCTCAGCCTCAAACTCACATCACAGCAATCCCCCTGCCTCTGCCTCCCGAGTGCTGGGATTACAGGCGTGAGCAACCATGCCCGACTCTGTGATATGTGGTACTGGTTGCTGCTGGGTGTGAGTCTCCACGCTCAGTATTGTATGTGGTTACTGGGGGATCGAACCCTGAACCAAGGTCTTTGCGCTTGCAAGACAGGTGCCAGAAACACTGAGCTAAATCCCCGGCCCATATTTTTATCTTTAATTAATTTATTTTTTTATATAGGGCTTGCTATGTAGTTCAGGTTAGGCTTGAACTCACTATGTAGCCCAGGCTGGCCTCAAACTTGAAGATATCTTCCTGCCTCAGTATCTGGAGTGCTGAGATTGCAGGTGAGCACTCCTGCACTCTGCTGTTTTCCATATTTTATTTTATAAAAATAACCTAGGTGGAACTCAAAAGCAGAACTGGCATGTGGGTAAAAAATGGTTTCACCCTTTCATAGTATTATGTTTCCTTATATATTAGGGAAGAATTGGGCTCTGATTAACACTGTCACTGTTGAACATACTTATCTGAAAGAAGTAGAAGTGTTAAGAATATATGTTATGAATCGATTTTATATATTTTGCTATATATGTCTTTCTCTTTTTCTTCCCTGCTCTTAAGATTATCAGCATGAAAAAGAGGCTTCTGTTTCTAAGAAATTCTAAAAATATTACTCACCTGCGCCTACCATGTTCTGCCACATTATAATCTTGGTTAGAGCTCTCAAAAATGTCAGAACAGAAGATCAAGAGCTGAAGAACTGTCATAATCAAAATTATTTTAAAGGTAATTTCAACATAATGGACTGCAGGAAAATATCCAACTGTGAGAAAACATGATGTTGACCTTAACTTTTAAAAAATAACATCATTTACAAAATTCTAAATTGTATGAACACTGCAATGAAAACTGTTGATCCCATTCTCTTTTCCAGACTGACCTAATAAATTCATAAAATTCATAAAACTGCCATAAAATTCATCTGGCCCTTTGTCTCCAGTACAATGGGATCTAGGAAAGCTGGAGAGAGATACTTTATTCCTTGAGTGAGTTCAAAAAAAGTACTTCATTGCTTCTTTTTGATGTGAGAGATTCAACCACAGGCATTTACAGTGGCATAGATGCCCATCCTTTTAAAACATATTTTGTTTGAGACAGGGTCTTGTTAAGTTATACAGATTGGGCCTGAATCTAAAACTTTCCTGCTCAGCCTCTCAGAGGGCCAAGATTACAATCATGAAATACCATGCTTGGGTACTGCTCTTGACAAGAAGTCATTCTCAAAATTTGAAACAGTTTTGTGTGGAAATTCTGTGAGCCTGTTCCTTCCTCATTTTCTCCTTGGGACAGATCTCCATTTTGGCTCTTCAAGTTATGCACAATCTGGTAGTGGTCACTAAACTTGTCTTCCCTTCCAGCTGACTCATGATCAGCAGTGACCTGCAGAATATCCTGTGTTCTTCAGGGACCCAAAATAATATTTTAAAAACTGTCTTAGTGCCTCAAGGAATCCTAGTGGAAATTTGGTGATAGGATATGACACCTTGTTAACACGCAACTTTCTGACACTATAAGAAATTTCTCAAGCAGTCAATTTATAAAGAGTAATGGTTATCTTGGCTCATAGTTTCAGGGTTTCCAGTCTGTGGTTGGATAGCCCCATTGCTCCAATCTTACTGCGTGTGCAGCTGAAGTGAGTACTAAATCCATGGCTTCTAGGCTTCTTCTGAGGGAGCGGTACATCATGGCCAGAGCATACAAAATGCCAAAACTACCCCAGGAAGCAAAAGAGAAGAGGAAGTCTGGGATTCTATTCCCTCCGAGGGCACCCTAGAGATTTTTCATCTTTTAAAGGTTCTCTAACCTCCCAAAGGCAATGCAAACTGCGACCAAACCCTTAACACCTGAGCCCATAGGAGTCATTCCAGACTCAAACTGTGGCATACTTTAAGACAGCTGAAGTGACAGACAAAAAGTGAAAGGAGCTGTGATGGGGACATGCGTGCGGTGCTTTGAGAACCAACAACGCTCCCTTGGATAATCAAGAGAAGTTTCCCAGGAGAAAGGATAAGCTAAGTACTGTAGAGTCACCTGCCATACTTCAGGACCAGCCATGTGTAAGGGAACAACAGAGGCTTGTAGAAAGATATGGAGAGAGCAGAGAAAGGTCATCTGCAATGCAGGATCATTGTCTGACAAGGTCCAGTTGGGACACAGCGTCTACTCAGGGAACTGTAACTGGCTGTTTGGTTCATTAAAATCATGCAGTAAGGACTGACAGCAGAAGGGACAAGCAAGAGTACCAGACAGTAAGGTGGAAGCAGATTTTGGTGAGCCTTGGTATGCTCAGCAAACACTGAGGACGATGAGAACCAATGCAAGGTGTCAGGCAAGTAAAGGTCTCTCGAATTTTCTGGAAACATTTCTCATTCCACAGGTGTGGGAGTACGTTCTGTTGCAAAATAATTGAATTAATGTCTAAGACAAGAAATCCCAGTGAGAGGTTGGTAGGGGGTTACCTAAGATGGCCCAGACAGTGAGTTGAGAGAAGAGGATGGTAGGAGCAATATTAAAAGTACAGTCATTAGGACTGATGGATTGATTCAAACATTGAGGATAAAGGGCAGAAGGTGACAAGGATCTGAGGGAGAAACACACATGAAATATTCCTTTGTTTTGATGGTAGTCACATGGATCATTTTTTTTTCCTTTTTAAATTTTCAGTATTATTATACAATTTTAATATTATATATGTTACAAAGAAAACGTGGTAGGCGTAATACTCAGTGATCCAATGCTTTCTAAAAGGATGGAAATCATTATATATCAAATGTTAATATAAATGGAAAGTTATTATTGCTTATATTTGACTGAAGTATCAGGTAATACATATCTTTCTCACAATAGAGAGAACACCTGTAAGTTAACACTTTAAAAACCTCAATTAGTATTTCATTAAATAAAGTAGAGAAAGTGGAATAAAGTAGAGAAATTCTATGACCATGTGAAGAAGAGTCATAAGCTACAGTTTTGATGTCCCTGAGAGAACGAAGAATAATCCTTTTGCAAATATTTTCTGAATATTTTGTATAACTGCTGTCTTGATTTTTGGCTTCTATTCACTATCATAGAAAAATATATTTAAACAGGAAATATTTCATACCACAAACCTTGGCTTTTTTTTTAAAATTCATTTTGTGGCTGTTAAGGACCAAAAAATATTTTGGATCAAAAATTATATATTTTAAGAACTGCGAAGAAATTCATAGTTGAATAATTATTGTTGAGAATAGTAAAAAAAACCTTTAGAATTTATAAAAATACTTTGAATAATATATTGTGAAATATACACAGAATGAAAACTATGAATGAAAACTTTCAAAGAAAAGAGCTTGACATTATGATTGAGGTAAACGATCTCCTCATTTTAGAGGTGCTAATCTTGGAACAAACAAGTATATATAAGACATGTATGAGCTCTTCCAGCTCACTACATGTGATCAATTCTATTCTTCTGTTTAAAAAATCTTCCATTGTCTCTCTACTGCTAAACTCTAAATTCCCTGGCCAATTTGCCTTTCAGTGTGAAAGTTCACATGTGATTCAAGTTACTGCATGCTTTATTAATTTGTTTATTTGTTTTCTCATTAGTATATATTTATGATCCCTAATAATTACTAATTTTAGGGAAATGGTGTATATACATCTCTTCTTTATCACTTTACATACCTTCCTCTCTCTACGCTTTTAACACATTATATTCCACAAGTTCCCATGAAAAACATTATGTATCTTGCACAACATTTCTGTTACTTCTTTTCCTTAATGACTTCCATTTGCACTGTGTCACAGCAGTCTTTGCCATAGAAACTGATTCAAAATTCTATCTATTCCGTGATAATGGTCCAAATTTGCTGGACAAAATAATGTTTCTCTAGGTTCTACTCTTGTTGCAAATGCTTTAAACCATTCCTATCGACACTCTTCAAAGCTTCATACTGCAGACACTCATGACATTACCCCACCTGTATATCCATACATTTATAGAGGTAAATATGGAACCTAAGAAATCATTTGGATAAAATATGGTGACAAAATGAAAATCTTCAGCATCATGCTTGCTAAGTGGTATAATGCCCCAATAAATACTTACTATATTAGTACTACGGTGATGATAATGATTATGACGATGGCTTGAGAAGAAAAACAAAACACTCTTTGGTATTTTGATTCCACAAAGTAACATATGTGTCAGTATTCTGCTAATTCCTTGCACAAGTAATGAAAATATCCCCTTCCATACATTCAGAAATGAGATCACTGGTAGGACAGTTGGTGAAAAATGAATGTGATGCAAACAATATACAAAAATTCAGAGATTCAAATGAAAGTTTGTTCAAGTCTACAGAAACTTTAAGAGCCATTCCCTGAGACTTCAGACCAAGTGTGAATATATAGTTGAAGATCACTGAGGAGCCTTTTCAAAGGGGCAGAGCATGACACAAGGAGGCCCCTGTCTGCAGCTTACCTGCAGGAAAGTTTTGCATACCTTCATTTTCATTTTGAATGTATTATCAAAATAATAACTTTGGGAAAACTAATCCTCACATGACAGTATTTTTTAAATTGCAATGGCAAACCAGAAAAAAGGAACAGCTTCAACATGATAATAATTGATGCTTGTCAGATCTGAGAAATACAACAGAGACCAATTTTTAGTCTCGTGTCCTGTACTTTCCTTTTAAACAAAAGAAATGAGTCATATCAAATTTGATTCTCATGACAGAAGGAATGGCATGTTGTGTTGTGTATCTTCCAAGAAAGTTTATATTAACTTCTCTGTCCCAATCTAGCTTTTAACACTTCAAAGTCAGTTCTCCTAAAAAATGGGGGTATAAGTTCATTTGGGCAACTCTAGTTCAGAACTATATCCTTATGTGAAGTAAATCAGCTGATTTGTTTAAGTTGAACAATGCACTCTACTCATTATTTCATTAAGTGAAAAATCAACTTCCATCTTTCTTTTAAGAATATAACTGTTCTAGGTAATGATTTAAGAAACATAAAGTTAAAAATATTTCTAGGATGGAAATAAACAGCTATTCAAAATCATATGTACGTGACATGGAATGAAAATAATTTATATATCTTAATTCTGTTCAAGGTATGGGAGAAATCAGTGGGGTTGAGGGGTCTGAAATACAAAGTAAGCATAACAAGTGAGTTAATGAGGACCTTGTGGCTTGGAAGTATACCACGGATTTATTTGGGGCTTCTACTGATCACATGTCTAGGAACTGGTTGTTAGGCCAGTGCTCTACCACTGAGGTACATATCTTGATCTTTGCTGAGTTATTTTAAATCACATCAAGTAAAGATTACTGCAAGATCACTGCATGGTTTGTATGTACTCCCTGGAGAAGAGTGTGGAGGAGACTTATACTTTGACATTTTAAAATATATCTAAGTATTCAAGAATTCAAATAATATGCTAATAGTATTTGAAGACAGTATTTTATCAGTGGGACAAGACAGTGGAACTTGACGTAAAACTAGTATTTATTATAAATATTTATCAGATGTAATCTTGGCATTTTAAGTGAATGGACTAAGGATAGCATACTCAAGAAATAGTTCTGGAATAATCGGCTACTGGGGCAAAAAAAAAAAAAAATCAAATAGACTCCTTGGATGCTTTGGTATCCTACTCATAACTCAGAAGGCTTTCAATATTTTTGTTTATCTCTGAAATACATTAGCTCTTTGAGAAATACAGTTCATTCTTCTAGAAAGTTAAATATTCTCTGCTTGACATGGCACATTAATGTCTCTCATTTTCTAACTAGAATTTAATCTATTTCTCAGATGACAACAAACTATGAAATGAACTTCCCCGCCTGGAACTTCACTTATGCTCTTTCATCGTTTGATGTCAGGATTTGACAATCACATCAGTATTTAATCATCATTCGCTCCTGTCCACAGTTCCATTCACATGCTCTTCACAGAGTACACTGAGCTCTGGGCACCTACTTCTTCATCTTCGAAAGAAAAACTTGAAAATAATTCTAATACCAAGACTAGAATTCTCCATGCCTTTGCTGATCCACAGCTGAACTCTCAGGAGTTCAATTGTCTCAAACCCAAAGGTGGGGTGGGGATTGTTTCAGCAGCAGGAGGATTGACTTGCTTGCCTAGTGCGCATGCGCCCCTTGGTGAATCTTAATTTCTCCTCTCTCTCTCTCTTTCTCTCTCTCTCCCCCTCCCTCTCTCTCTGTCTCTGTGTCTCTCTTCTTCTCATGCATCAAAGATATCTAAAACCAGAAAAAAATTTATGTGTCACAATTTTAACTTGCAGTGCTATATTTGTAGCATGTTCAATATGAAACAACAAAAATTTTAAATTAAACATTTTAAAATAAGAATTACTTGATTTAGATATCTCTATGGTCTCAATAAATTAACTCATCATTTTATGACTTAGCCTCTTCATTTTTGAAATGAGGACATTATCAATTATCTAAATTTCTTGCTAAATGTCATAAAGAATAAATAAAATAATTTACACTTTATAAAGCACATTGAGATCTCCAGGGCATTATATAATGGCATCCACAGACACTTCTCATCCTCTTTCCTTCATAGCCACTCAAACCTTAAGCTGGCAGGTAAGGAGAGGCACTAGGCTTTGTGTGGTAACTTGGCCCCCGGAAATCAGAGCTGCCAGGAGTGCTGTGGGGCTGTGGCAATGGACACAAAGAACCAAGGACAAGATTGCTGGGTGGGTGCAGCCCAAGTTCTGAGCCTGCCCAGACTGGCACGAGCTCCCGGTCTCTGTCCTCCTCAGACATCCACCCTAGCCAGGGTTCTTGCCTCACAGTTTTGCTCACGTAAGCTGGAAGGGCTGCTCCCTCGTCTGGGCTCTGGCCCTCTCTGTGCATTCAGGGGGTAGATTTCTTTTTCCTTTATGCTCTTACTCACTGGGTCAACAGGCACTGCAAAGACCTTCAGCAGAGCATGGCTTCCCACTGGGAGTTCCACATCCCTCAAGACTTTACTGAGTGAACTTTGGAGGGAACTGAAGTTCCCTTTTCCAGGTGACAGATAAAGAAGTCTGACAAGATGGCAAGAAAGATTTTCAGGCTTCTTCTCTCCTGTCAGGCCAAGGATGGAAGGTAAAGATGCTGCTCTCCTCTTTCCTCTCTTCCAGTCTCTCCCTCACTGACCGCTCTCACATAAACAAGAAGTTATTGAAGGGAACACAGAAGATGCCAAGCTTGTTGGAAAATGTCTTCCATTGTTCTGAAGCCTAAAATAATTGTTCATTTTCCTTAGGTCCACACATAAAAGATTACAATGAAACTCTAAAGGGTGAATATGTTTATTTTATGTAATCTAAGATGTTATTTTTCCATGCCACATATGGTATCATTTCAGTTCTGATATCTTGTCTGAAAAAAGGCTCCTTTTCATAATAAGCTCTTCATAGAATGTAGTAATGTTTTCCTCATATAGAAATGCAGAAACCTAATAGTAATTCTTTTTTATTATAAGGCTTATTAACAAAAAGACTGTAATCTTAAAATGTGCAAAGAATATGAAGCCTGGGGAAGCCTGGATGCCAAATATAAGAAACTAGTGACCATAAAATCCTAATTAATAAAGCCCACAATGAGATCTTTAAAAGCTGACAATTGAATATTCTTGCAAAATTTGAAAATATATGATTTAACATCTTTAGTCTTGAAGGGGGAGGAGATGAGGGAGGTAAAGTTAGGATTGATCACCGCTGTGTTACAGTTTGTAGACAGATGCTCCTTATATGACTATACACCCAACCTACCTTTAAGGTCTTGAAGGAAGCATCTAAAGTGTAAAAGAGATGCCAAAGCATCTCAGCTTCCAGGTACCCGAGACCAGCCTCTAAATCCCGGATATACTACCACCTAAAGAATTCTAGCTTCAGCATTAGAATTCCAAATTTGCTTGGAGTGACAGTCATATCTCGTACCAGTGATGGGAATTAGCTTATCACTAACTCTCCAAACAGAAGAAAAACCAATTGACAAACCTAGTTTTGTGTGTCTGTATGTGTATGTTTGTCTTATGTGTGAGTGAGAGTTCTGATTTTTGTTACCTTCAGTGCTTTGCAATGACCATTTGGAATTTGACATATCATGTTTTGTTTCACAAAAATAAGCAAGTAAAAGAACCATTATATCCTTGAGGATCTGCTGAAAGGCAGGCACTAAGAAAGAGGAGAAGTGAAATAACGATGACATGCTCTGTCTGTTCCCGTCCCCTCCTGGGGTTTAAGTTAAGCAGTTAGAATCCACTTTATCTATTCTCTGACACAGAGCACAGACATACTGCCAGTCAAGATAGACCACAAATGGCTTGTGTTTCATTTTTCATAAAAGCCTGGAATAGTCAGCCTTTCCTACTGAGACGGAACTTTTTATCTGATTAAAAATACACCAAGTCTCTCGGACAGAACTGCTGGCTGTCTCACTCAGAGGGCATCATTGTGCTAGACAGTGTGGGAAAGATATTGGTTCAGTAGCAGCTTGAAAGTCAAAAATCCTGCATTTCACTCATTTTTGAGTGGATGCATGAAGGGGCCATTTCTAATGTTATTTTCTACTAGTTCTTTCCTTCTTCTCATTTTTAAAACATTTATAGATGTATGTTTTCTTTGATTATGAATTAAATCAATTTTTATGGGCCAATTTCAAGGTAAATTTTGTAACTTAAGGAGACCAAAATAATAGGCTGATCTCAATGTATGCTCAGTAAAGCCCCACTGTATTAATTATAAGGAAAAACAACATTTTATCATGTTTATAAGAAAACAGGATTATATGCCTTCCATTTCTGCCTATTAAAATAAATCTGAAAGTTTTAAATAAATTTAAAAGTTAATTTTCTTTAAGGAGCAAAGATTTGGAAGCTTTTAAATATTAATATCATTAATACATTTACTGAATACATCAGTCAATTTTTTGAGGACATTGTAATTGTTAGGTCCTACGTTAGGCTCAAGGTAAGGACAAGAAAAACTCACAAGGCTCTTTTAGCTCTCTACTGACAGAAAAAAATAAAGGAAAAAGTATATATTTACTTATTCCGATAATTATTACCAAGGAACAAATGAGATAGTCCAAAGGAGCAGGCTTTCGATATGTAACAAACCAAGACCTTTCTGAGACCCTGTTGTCTGAGGTGACACCTAAGGTGTGAGAAGAAGCCACCATGTCAACAGAGATTTTAAAGATGACAGTTTCCGGACAGAAATTCCCAAGGGACAAGTTTAGTGCGCAGCCTGAAAATTCTCCTGAAGAGATCTAGAGAAAATGGATTCTCATTCCACTTTTGTTTCTTTGTTCGCTCTTTCTGTAGTTTATTACTTGGGTATGGCACGTTCTAGGCTGATGCTTTGATCTTCTGTTTTGCCCTACATTTTGGGAGACTTTTTAAACTTTATTCTCAAAAGTTCTGTTGCATATGTATTTCCATTCTCACTCTGGTATTGGGGAAAGAAAGTGAACTTTCCCCTTATATCCTCATTTCAAATCCAAGCTAATTATTATACTATCTTTTTTAAAAAAAGATTGTATTTGCTCGCTTATTCGCATTTAGGATACAGGCTTAAATATGTACCTTTGTTTACAATAAACATGGTGAAAGACCCGGCGCCTTCCACTCCACTTTCGTCCCACATCGCCACCCTTAGTTTTCTGTGTATCAGTCTCTTCCTTATACCCGTCCGTCCCTTCAGCCCCTGAGCCCCTCCTGGCTCAGCCTCTGCATACGCTGCTCCCCTTTCCTCTGTCTCCCTTTAGTCTGGCTCCAAAGACATTAAAAAGCCAGTGGGCTAGACAAGTCTTTATTTTTTTCTATAAAATGATTTATCTTTCTTTTTAAATTCTTCACTGTGATCCAGAGCCATCCCTCCCTGAAGGAACCCGATCTCATCTGTAAAATCCTTCAATGAGTTAGGCGTCCTGTCTTTCACTTCTTGTCATGCTGTGAGCAGACTGTTTACTTACACACTGTGGCTCATCAGACTAAGACCCGCCTGAACAGGGTTTTGTATTTTTGTATCATCAGCACAAAGGACAGTCTCTGACACAGTTTGTCATACTATGAGTAAATAAAATAGTTCATTTAATACAAATAAAAATAAATTATAAGATGTAAATAATTATACATCCATAAAAAAGCGCCTCTATTTTCATCATAGGTGTAATTTCAACAGTATATCTATCTCTGAAGAACAGTTCTATAGAAAGTAAACATCACCATTCTTACTTTCTTTGTCTTGCCCATGGCCTTCAGGGTGGAGAGATTGAGCTCTTCGAGGGCTGTCAGGACATTCTCATATTCGCCCAAGTGCTGCGAGAAATACTCTGAAAAGTGACAATAGTGAAATACATTCGCGTTTGGCTCTAGGCGATCACAAACCAAAATTCAACTATTAATTTATCTAATAAATGAATAAAACAAATAAAATGTCAGCTACAAATGAAAAGTGTAAGGTTTTCAAGTGACATGAAGGCAAGGATCAAAAATGTATAATACATAATATGAAGCAGGAAGAAACTCTTCAAAAGGAAGGGGGAACTATGCAGGGGAGGTGGGGGAAAAGAAAGGGAAAGGGGGAAAATGAGAAAAGAACAAAAAATGGAAACAAAACTTTTCTAAATAAAGGTCTTGAAGGGAGGGAGGGGATTAGGAGAAAAAGAAGAATCAAGATACGTCATGCACAGGTACAAATTCCTTTTGATGAATATGATCATTGTGTGTATTTAGATTGTACCAATAAAATTGATTTTAAAAAGAATTCACCTGAAACAAAAAAGGCAAAGAAACTCTAGAGGGTTATCATTATTTGTGAAACAAGGTTATTTCCTACAAAAATAGAGAAATATGAATCTACTAACAACACTTGTTTACATTTAAAAAAATATTCTTGACAGCATATTATTATAGATTTCACTAGAGTAGCAGTTTTAGAAAAAAAGTTATATTTTCTTTCTTCTTCTGTGAGATCTTTAAGGAGGGGAAGGTTTCTCTGGGGTAAGAATAAGTGATGTCACAAACCATGAAGACACTGGGAACTGTTCCTATTGTGATTTATATTTAAAACTATTTTCAAAAATGTTTTTCAAAGAGCAAAAGCCATGTTTATCTTGTTGTTCAGTTATGCAAAACAAATAGTGCGTTGGATATTATGATTAAAATGAAAAGTATTGAACACGAGATTGATCCCCAAAATTATATGATGAAATAAAGCAGAAAGAAATGCAAAACGTACTATTTACCTCAAGAGATCTGTACATTTCTAAATTGAAAAAATGTAAAACCTAATAAAAATTCACATATTGGAAAAACCTAGAATTTTCATATACTAGAGATCCAAAGCCTTTATTCTTATGAACTCTTCTTTGGAAGAAATGTAGTTTATTATTTCTGTAATGTGCCATAAATATTTATAAATTTAAACTAAAATGATAAAAAATATATGTAAGCCATTTGAGATCACTGGGATCTTTCATAGCATGCTTGATGAAAACTGCCTTGATAAATCTATTCAGTACTCCAGATGGAAGCATTTGTTGACACTGACAGTAATAACAGCGGAGAGTATCACTGATTTTCTAGTTAATGTGAAGACTTCTCTAAGAATAATAAACCTACAGGTGAGCAATAAAAAAATTGTAGATTATGGTTATCAAAATATAGTCTCTCACACATGATTAAAAACAAGTGACATTTTTGACAAAGATTATTCAGTTCTTGCAAATAGTGTGATGTGACTGATAAGGATTTTTTTTTTTTTTTTTGAGACAGGGTCTCACTTTGTAGTTCAGGCTGGCCCTGAGCTCAGCCTCAAACTCACATCACAGCAACCCTCCTGCCTCTGCCTCCTGAGTGCTGGGATTACAGGTGTGAGCCACCATGCCTCGCACTGTGGTAGGTCGTACTGATTGATGGTGGGCTGAGTCTCCATGCCCAGTATTATATATGGTTACCGGGTGATTGAACCTGGGCTCTTGCACTTGCAAGGCAGGCACTGGAACCATTGAGCTAAATCCCCGGCCCCCAAAGATTTTTTTTAAAAGGAAGTTATTAGTTGAATATTAAATAAGTACATATTCCTTAAACACTTGCTTCAAAGTAATGTTTTAATTCTTGGTCCTGATGCTGAATTTCTGGTAGGGTCAACAAAAGGTCTGACCTTGTCTGTGCAATTATTTGTGATAAATGAAGTCCTCATGGAAAACATTCTTTATGACTCAACATGTTGTTAAGATTACTGTACAATATTCATAAGTTGGAAAAATACTAATATCAGAATAGAGTACATTTTGGGTTGAATGAAGCAAAAAAAAAAAGTAAAGTGCAAAACAAAAGAAGTCAGTACATTTTTTAAAAATGTAAACACAGACTCAAAGAGTATAATTCAGGACTTTTAAATGTAAGTAGATAAAAATATATGAAGTAAAAACAAAAGTGAATTTGACACTACAAATTTCATAAGAAAACAAAAAAAAAGGGTAAAGCCACTGTTTAAAACAAGTCTGTTTTTTTTTTTTTTAAACTAAGATATTTGCCTCAGTCAGTTAAGGTTTCCAGAGGGAATATAAATTGTCTTGGAAATCATATATGGGACATTTGGTAGAGGGAGGTAAGTGGGGCTCCCAGGAACTTGAAAGTAGTTACATGAAAGAGCCAAAGACATCTAACAGCTCAAAGGAGGTAATAATTCCCTTCCACTTTATCATGGCTGGTGTTCATTTATCATTTCAAGACCAAACATATTTTTTTCAATTAAAATCTTTATTGGTACATTATATATACACATCATGATCGCATTCAACATTGA